>JAOQML010000009.1:18833564-18852440 GCA_027568935.1 Erythroxylum urbanii
CAAAATTCTTTGGTGAATTTTTGGATCAATGATGATTTTAGAAGAAGATTTTATGTATACTCTAATTATAAGGTAGGCTAATTATTAATAATAAAATAGTTGTTATTTGATAATAAATAAACTTTGTTATATTATTGTAGTAAAGAGATGTAAGTTTTTCAAATCAGTGGATTAAGATTTCAGTGAAAACAAGAATCAATTATCAATAAATTGAAATTTAAGAGTAAATGATTGAAACTTGAGAACAAGAAGTAAAAAGGTAGTAATTGTATAGATAATATGCATGAGTTAAACATAGAATTGGTAAAACTTAAAGTACCAATGAAATATACACTATCTGAGGCAAGAAGACTATAAAAGAAGATAATTTATTATATAATATATGTTATAATATTTGTAGATATATTTAAAGTCTCATTATTGAAAAATTAAAGACTATAAACTTGATAAACTTTAGTGTTGTTCCATATTAAAATGTTATGCTAAATCAAAAACAAAGTTATCTAGATCAATATATTATCAGCTTTGCTGGTTATTTAGAGACTTAATGCAAAACTTCTTTTATATACACAACATGCAAGAAGATAATATTTGTTAGAGTGCTAGGATTTGCCCATTTGGTTTCATCAACTATCCATTCTTTGAGTAATAAAAAGGGAAGAAGAGAATAAAAGAGAAGATAGTGAGCCATCTCAAAGAGGTTATCATCATCATGCATCATCTCAATCATATATTGAAAGGTCAATTTCAACAAGTAATTCCAATAATAACTTCTATTTAAACAACTTCGTCTTAAAGTTGAAAGCTAATTCCAATAAAATACATTCAATGAACTCCAAAAATATGACAAGTAATTTGATAATTAAGTCCAATTCCCAATAACTTTCATTATAACAATATAAATATATAACAAAATTAAAAAATATATAATTTTATAACAATCCAAAATGGATTAATAAAAGAATTCGTAACAAGTTTAAAAAACATATTGGAATGAATCCATATGCCTTGTTCTCTTTTTGTCCCTGTCATTACATAAGATTGAAGAAGAGATGATATTCTTATCATTCCATTGCAATCCTCCATATTGCAAGTCAATTTGAATTTGAGAATTAGATTCAACTACAATGGATCTTTTTGAGTTTCTTGGTTGTAATGTCTGAACAATTTTTCATACTATTTATATATGATGATAATAGTTATTTGGTATTCATATAATTTCAAATAGGATACTAATATAACATACTTCTGTATGTAAGCTAACTTAAATGGTACTCAATTGACCCAATTGATTCATTAAAGTGTAATCCATATCCACCAAACCTTTTCCCTCTATCCCTAACTCTACGTCAATCTTTACATTTGCCTTTTCCGCTCACTCTACCTCTTCCTCTTCCTCTAACCATTGTTTATATACTTTCATGATCTTTATAATTCCCCTGTGTAATCACGTCACAGGCATGTGTGATATTTATTGATACAGTGTACGCTAAATTTGTATATTTAAAATTCTCTACTCTATCTACTCTATCTCTTTACATTAGTACTAGACGTTCCTAAAACCTATAAATATCTTACAAACATTGAATGACGAGTAAGAAAATGGTAATCATAGAATTAATTCAAAAATTAATTTGAAATTTCTTACATTTATTGCATTTTTGCTTGAACTTTGATTGTGCCTTTATTGTCTACATTTGATGCAAGTCATTCTCCTTAAATGTCTAGTAGTTTTTCCTATTTTAGGTTGTTCAAATCTCTCTTTATTCCTTCTCTTTTAGGTCGACCAAGCATTCTCTTTATTTTTGGTGGCTGAATGATATTTAGGCTAAATATCAATCCATCAAGTGGCTTCAGAGAATACTTACATATTTGCCTATAGTTCACAATAATCTAGAATAATACATTAACTTGTATGATAATAAGGAAAGGCACATGCAAACATAAATTAAACATAAGGACATGGAATCCTTGTTATGTCTTAATCTGCAAGTACAAGTACGATTGCTAATTTTCATGAAAAAAATGTCTAATTTATAGTCAACTTTATACTCATCAACTCCATTATAATCAACAAAGCAACTAAAGTTTTCTCTCTTATTTTTCTCTGAGATCATTAAAACTCTTAGAAACATATTATGATCCTATTTATCCCAAAAAAACTTTTTTTATGCATCCTTTCATCTCTATATTCTTAATATTCTCAAATATGCAAAAAATAGGCTTTAAATTAGCCTCCAATATCTAACTATTGAAGGTATTATTACCCATATAAGTATATTTAGCACTGATATTGAAATATGCCTTACATCATGTGTCTTTGGGATATTTCAACAAATCTTTAACATAACCTAGCCTCAATTCATTTAGAACATGCAACTAATCATCGAAATCAGAGATAAAAGTGGCTTTGGCTATCCTCTAAAATTGAGAATTTATATAATCTCTATTCCATTGTTGTCTCTAACTAGCATAAATGTGCCTTACATATATTCTACACTCATCATTTGGTATTAGGTTTTTAATTGCATTAAGAAAATCTTAAATAGCAAAAAAAAGTTACAATAAACAATAGGATAAAATAAACAAACATATATAATTAATAAAAAGAGAATAATATGAGAGTATACCTTTGAATGTCAGATATGAATGTGAAGCCACTTTCATCTCCAAGTTGTAAATTTGAAATCAGAAGCTTTATAAACCACTTTCATGTTTCTACACATTCAACCTCAACCACACCCCAAGAAACAGGAAACATTTAATTGTTTCCATCCCTTCCAATAATAACCAACAACTGTCATTTACATATCCCTTTTAAGAAACATTCGTTAAGTTCTATTATTGGTTTACAACCTTCAATCCACCCCCTTTTACAAGTTTTGAAACAAATATAGCATGTTCCAAACACCTTTTTACATTTAACATTAGTTATTGTTTTGATTGCCCATATCATACTTAGGTTTGTGTTCTTCACCTTCTCATCATACCCTAATAATTTATTAGATTCTTCCACATAACACTCATACATCATCTTGATGATAACAACCTTTGCTCTTTTATAAGTGTTATAACTCATCTTTACTTTTATCTCTTTTAAAATTAAAGCCTTTAAGTTTGCAACCTTAATGTTTGGTTGTGATTTAATCCTACTCTTCTAGTGGCTTCTAGTGCATGTGGATGTGATAAGCTTGTTAGCATTAATGGTTGTATAGTTGTGCTTATGCTCATATCTGTCCACAACAAAACAATTGTCAGTTTCCATCAATAATTTTAAAAAGTAACCAAAAACATTATGGTGCACATCTCACTTTTACCTAAAACTTCTCATTTTTCTTATATTTTAGTCCTAAACTCTTTACAGTGGAGTATTTAATAACTACCTCCTTGAATTCCTTTGCATTTTTGAACTTCAAACTTACTCCCTAAGCTAGAATGTTAGATGTCAAACTACAATAAAGATTTTTGTACTTACCTCTTAATGCATTGTGTAGCACTGACTTGAGTCATCATTCTCAATATACTTACTATCTTTTTCAAACTCAGAACCCTCGTAATCATCTTCATATGCCTTTTCTCTTTCATCATTTTCAACATTATCATTCACATCATCATCTTTAATTCCTTTTTTAGACCTACTCTCTTTGTATTTTTATCTTATAGCCAAGAACTCATCATCATTTCCAAGATTTCATTCCAAATCAATCAATAAATCATCCACACTAACTTTCTTTAAGCAAAAGAATTTAGCTCCTTTTCAATTTGTACACCTTGTACTTCTTAACTTCTATATGCACACCCTCAACTTCTATATGCACACCCTCAACTTTAATTTACACACTTCTGCTTCAATCTGCATACCCTAAACTTTATTTTGCATGTTGTTAACTTCAATTTGTAGACCTTCAACTTTAGTTTGCACATTTTTTTTCCAATATCCGTGCCCTCTATTGCGTGCACACTACTATCATTATTATCATTTAATACCATAATATTTTCTTTATTGTAGCCTTTATCATCTGCATTACTCACTTCTAACACCATAAATTCAGTCTATATGAAATTATTGTTTTCTTCTTCACTATTCTTGGGAACCATATTATCATCACCATTCATATTACCATCACCGTCATCCATGTTATCTTCTTTTGATGCTTTCTATGCATTACTCGCCTTCAAAATAAATCTCCACGGTTCTATATTTTAAAACAATTGAAATTAAATTATTTTTTTTAATCTTCTTTAACCTTAACCAATCCACCTTCTTCATATTTATGTGGGCGTTTATACTACACTTTATCTCACATATCATACCAGTTGGGTTGTGCAGTTCCCACAATAATAAACCAACATAATTTTTTCAACTAAATTTTTTTTGCCACCAATATACTTAAATGAGTTCTATCTATCAATTTCTAAACTCAGTGAAAAAGAATTCCTTTTTCAATAAGATTTTAGATCCTAATAAAGCAAGAAATTGAATTTCAATAAGATATCAAAGGTGTCAAGCAACAAGATATATCAATAACAATATCATTTTATTGCACTTTAATTGTAGCACCCCACTCCTATAGGGTCCTAAACCAAGATACATGAGAAATATCTCTAACCAAGATCCATGATAAATAGCAATGAGAGATTAGAAAAATGCATTTCATACTCATGCATAATATTAGCATACACATACATGAATCTGATTGTTTTGCATACATTACAATAACTGTTCGTTCACTCATTTGACATTTTCTGGGTATAAATGATTCTAATGTGATTATGATGTGAATTATGATTATTATGTTTTAAATTCTGGTTGATAAATGATAATTGGTGATATAGGAATTTATTTGTTAAGTTGAGAGATTTTGAAATTATGGGTATTTTTGGACTAGAAGAAATGTCAAGTGGCAAGACAATTGATGATGGTAATAGAAATAAGTATCAAATGGCAGTAGAAACTATTGATAAGTGGCATTAAGATTTAATGACAACTGTCATAGAAAATCGAGAGACAATTGGATTAGAAATTGGAAGATAAATAGACTAGCTATTTAAAAAACCAAGTGGAGACCACAACGTAGTGACATGTCACTTACCTTGCCACTTATTTTAACTCACATTGCTTAAGGTGAAAGATGATCTTTTACCTTGTCTTTCATTTTTATTCCTACTCTCATCTTTTTCGTTGCTTTCTTCTCTAGTTCTTCATGATTTTGTTCATCAACCTTACTCTCACTGTTGAGTTGCCATCATCTTTCACTTTATACTTTAAGAATCTTTGCTATTTCTACATCTGTTACAAAAAGAACCACTCTATTCCACCTTAAATGATGATGAACATACATGTATGGAGGAGCTAGGGTTTCACTGCGATTGAAGAAGTTCTGAGCTAATCAAGTAAGTAGTATATTATTCATTATGGCTTGCTTCATAGACATGATTTTAATGATAGTTTGAGATGAAATGATCATGATAAATATGATGATACGTTCATAAGGAATTAAGTAGATTATGTTATATTCTTATGAATATGATAAGAAACAACTTATGATATTTTAAGGGATGATTGATAGAGTGAATGGTGTATGAGAATGTACAAAAATGTAGATGAACGGGTGATGAGCATTGAAGAATAAAAATATGTCTATATATTATGTTTTCATATAAATGATAAATAAAAGATCATGTAGTGTTTTATAGATGATTAATAATGAAAATGGTGTATGAATGAGAACTGAAAGTTAATGAATGAAGAGAAGTTTTTGTCCTATTTTTATGTTAATGATAAGTGCAGAAAATTGATGAATTAATGATATAAAAATGTTCTATTTTGAGTATATGAAAAAAATGTGAATTATAAGTTGTCATTTGAGAAACTAGATTGAGTCCAAAGTTAAAGAAAAGGCAAGTGTAGTTTCTTGAAATGAGAGGGAAAAAGATGATTGTTTAAAAATAAAGTGAAGGTGAAAATGGAGTTGAATGTGCAGAAAAATTGATCAATGTATATGTACATTGATGTTTTGTTTTTGTGTTTATGATGAAACATAGATTATGACTTGTTCATGAATGATATTGAGATAGAGATAAGGTGAAAGTGAAGGGGGTAATGAAATAGAAATGATTAATGTAGCATAAGATGGTTTGGTTATAACATATGAGACTTTAAAATATGGAAATCGTGAAGAAAATAGTTGGAAATCTACGGATAACAAAACCCATAATCGTGGGAATGCCTCCAAAATGGTGGGAAGTTAAAGGAAGGCAAAAACGTGTTATGTTGATGAATCCCACAATCATGGGATGGCCTCTATAATCGTGGAATGGCCTAAACATAAGATGTTATCTTTTATGTGATAGTTAAATCAACAAATGATTAGGTACTTTCCTATAGTGCATATAGGCTTGAATGAGACTTGAAATGAATTTAATTGATGAGGGTTTAAATGATTAAATGTGTGAAATGTTTAGAGTGATAAATGAGGTTATAGCATAGTGAATGAATTGTATCAAAATCTGGAAAATTATGAGTATAATGGGATTGAAGGTGTTCATATGAATGCTAATGTGATTTAAAGAAGATGAATGTCGTGTATTAAGTAAAGATGAATGAGAAATTGGACATTATGTGATTTTATAATGTTAGAATAACCTTGGTGAATGATTGAATGATGAATTTGGAACAATCTTGTACAAATGAGGTGTAAACCTAAGTTCAAATTAGACATATATGAGTTTTAAATTATAAATGATCTTGAGATATGAATTAAGGTAATATACCTGGGATTGTCATTGAGCATACATTATACATAACATATATACATATGTGTATGAATGAGTATTAATGTGATTGTGCAAATCAATAATGTGTAAATGTGTGTGTGTTGCATGATATAGAAGAGCAATTAGAGCGACAACATCCAAATGTCGCTAAGACATCGAGGCAATAGCTATCTTGAGCATATTATGAGTAATGTAGATGGTCTCACAATGATTAATTGTTTGTTTTAATTTCTGTATTGAATTATTATGTGATGTGAATGTATTGATTCCGAACATTGAATGTCTGAGGCGTTTGATGCATAAAATTCATATTGAAAGTGCTCATTGTATGTGATTTGACGGAAATAAATATACTTAACATTATTATTGAATGTTGAACTTAGATCAAAAGAAAAATGTGAATGTGAATATGAATATGAATGTGAATGTTCGAACACAAGTGATTGATCAAATACATTTTATGCATTTCACTATATGAATGCATGACAAGACAAAGGCATTTGTGACTGGATTCGCCAACGAAAAAGGGCTTAAAGCTTATAATGTAGTAAGAGCCTCTGGCTCATTATGTATAATGAGTCTGATATCTCCAACAAATACGGGACAGTTATTAATGAGCTTGGTATCCACAATGGATATGGGGCAGTGAAAAAGACACTCGGTCACGACAACATATTAAATTGAATATGAGTTACATATGCATTTGATATGTATGATTTAAGTGATCAAAATAATTTGTTGAACTGTTCTAAATATGAAATGTGAAATAAGTGAACAAAGTGTTATGTGATGCTATATGATAATTGGTGAAAAGATGTGCATTTTATGATGACATGAATTGTCTGTGAATTTGAAATATGAACTGTTTGTGCTATGTGTTGGAGTCATCGAGGAAGGTTAACTCACTGAGTTTGCAAAACTCATCAAAATTGCAACGTTAACTTTTCAGGTACAAGAGAGGGGACTTAGCTTCTAAGATAACTTAGAAGAAACCTAGTACTACTTTTGGATAGAAGAAATAACTCAAAGGTCGATCAGCTGAGACTGAAGGATCTAGATAAAATTTTTGTATAATTCCTTTTTCATGTAAAATGTGTAAATGAGCATTAGACTCTTATAGTTTTGATGTTGTATATATATAGATCATATAGTGTAATGCTACAATGTACCTTATGTTTTTATGAAATAAGGATGAGGAATCGAGTTTTTAAACATTGAGTATTGTGTTTTAAATTAAGATGCCATGTTAAGTGATGTGAGTACTCTAATACACTGCTCCCATCAAGCATGTACTCCAATGTCAAAAGGACATACGGGCGCGTGTCAGATAGAAGTGGGGTGTTACATCAATATGGAACAAAAAGACATATCAATATCATTTCAATGAAAAATGCAACATATAATCTAGCTTTTCTCAATGATAAATGTGCTCTAATATGTAATATTTATTTTTTTCATGTTAATATCAACATATATTGTAGCCGCTTTGTTTATTTTCTCTTTATTGAAACAAATATGTTGATACCCTTACATTCTGTCAAAAAACAACTAAAAAGAAGTCAAAATTGAAATTTGTGACATATAAAAGCCTCATGGCTATAAATAAAGGTTCAAGATACACTTCATACAATATAAACATTATTTCCAGTTCTCATTTTCTACACACATAATAATTAGCACACCATAGTCCTCTTCTATCTTTCCCAAACACTAGTCTTTAGCTCTAACTACTATATAGACTCCTCTTCTACAATTTTACTTCTTATTAATTGATCTATTGTTATCTATCCATTTTTTTTATTGGTACTCTTTTCTTGCTGGTAGACAAGCTCTTTGTATTTCTTTGAGATTAGTAGTTTAATTAGTACATAATAAGTAAAGATTCACTTTACATAAGGATTTAATTGAAGTAGTCATCTCAAGCCAAACAAATAAGTTCTTAGTTTTGGAACAAAGGTAAAGACTCAATTCAAATAGTCATCTCAAGCCAAGAATAGTAAAACTAAATGAATAATAAATCTCTAATAGGTTAGATCAAAATGCATGCCCAATTTTGTTGATCACAAATTCAAATTGGTAAATCCTTAAGAGGATAATCAAAATTGACCTAAAACGTTAGGTCAGACTGGTTAAATAGAATGAAGGATAAATGTCTAAAAGATTAAATCAAAAACACACCCAATTTCATATATCATAAATTTATATTTATAATTCACTAAGAGTGTCACGAGGAAAAATACATACTACACTTCCCTCCCACTCCTCTATCATAAACCAGCGTACAAAACACAAAAGCTTAAGCTTTGCCTCTTTGTACTTTGTTGTGAGCAACCTCTACTCTATTGTGCTGCTTTTTCTTTCCCTTTCCTCTTTTTGTTTACAAAATACAGAAGCTTAATATTTGCCTTGTTCAACACACAGAAGTTTCATCTAGTTCAAAGCTCAGAATGTTTTGTAACAAAATTGTCAGTTAATTTACCTGTGATAAACTTTTGTTTTGATAGATGATCGAATACTCTACTTCAAACTAAAATGCAATCAATTTGTTACAAAATAATTATGTTTCAAACCAAAACATAATTGTTTAGATCTAAGGCTAAAATAATTATTATAAATCAAAAAGTTATGAGTGGTTATATAAATGCAGTGTGTACCACAAATTTTATTTGTAGTGAATTGAGAATCCAATGAGAAACTTTAAACACGTTACAAAAATAAAATTTTAGAAACTAAAGTGCATGTGACATCAAAATTAAAGGACCAAATTAAGTTTTTTTCCCCCCTTTATTCATCTAATATTGGAGTTTGAACCTAGTTCCATATATATAGCCAAAGAGGTTAACAAATTGAGCTCTTTAACAACTAAATTATTATTTTTTATACATAGATCACGAGATGGATAGTTTGATTCACCATGGAATTCACTTCTTATATATTATAGACTTCTTCATGCCATTACCATTCAGACTGAACTCTTAATGCCAGTAGGCGTTGCGTTCTTTGTTTGAGCCAGGACTTCTTTAGCGCTGTAAGAAAAAAAAGAATTGCCTACAGTCTTAGGGGCAACACGTGGAATCATTTTATTTTATTTTATTATTACCGAGGAAATTATAGGTATTACATAGCCCATACAAAGATAGCTAAGGCCATCGAGCATTATTAACACCAGTTTTTATTCCCCCGCGTAATATTAAACATGCTAACTTGCACTGGTGTCATCACTTGCATTCCTTCGCTCTCTATATCCTGGAAGTAGGGAGATCAGACAATAATGAAGAAGATTTATGAGAAGCAAAAAGCTAAACTAATCAAATATTTGTTCAAGAAAAAAGATAATTCGCTTTATTACTATAAAATTAGAAAAAGACAAACGGTAATATAAAAATTATATTAGTATAGCATTTTAGATAGTTTTTATTTAACATTCATAATCTCCAAAAATTATTAATTGTTCAATCAATCAGTCACCTTACTTAATTAAAAGTTAGAAGACATATTATTTCAGACTTACTGATTATATTCAATCCGAACGTTGCCAGCATCAGGATTTGCAATTTTGGAGAAAGCTTCCTGGGAGAGATCAATGGTTCCGCGGCAGCCTGGTGGACAGTAGTCGACGACGGTGACTACAACACTACCACTCTTGCATGGATTTGGAGTCTTGTTAGTGCCACCAACACACTTTACTCTATATCTTCGGCCACATGCTCTCCTGTTATCCCATATTGCATTGCTTGCAGCTGCAATCATCACTCCTTTGTCTTGATAGCCATAGCATGAAGATGCTGCATCTCAAAAACAAAGCAGGCAATGATTAACAACAAATTTTACCACTAATTTTGTATCTAGTTCAAGTACTTACGGACATAAGGCGGAGTGTAAAAAGTGGCGGTCCCTTGATTAGCACACGCTACTGAAGCAAAGCATATTGCAACAATGCCAACAATCAAGATGACTTTCTTGGTAGCCATATCTGCGCTATTGAAAGTTTCTGATTCCAATTCTCTAAGCATTTGATGGTTCATATTAGAAGAGTGGCCTCCATTTTATAGCCCAATTCGCAGGGACTACGACCGCTTTTGTTTGAAATTATCTATTATTTTATAATGTCACGATACAAGATTTTCTTTCAGGTGAAATTTCCTGGATCAACTAGCTTGGAAATTGACTCCGGAGTAACAGTAATAGCATTACTGAAATCTTCATCAATACGAATATTCCACTTGGAATGGCGTTATCTCACATTGACCACTACTGGATTTTATTGCGTGCCATGTTTGGTCAGAAAACATTCTAAATTATATGAAATGCCATTTTGAAAAGAAAAAGCTAAAATATGTTGTTGGTTTTCACAAATTTTCAGGACATTCAAAGGTGTACGATGACGTGTATAAGATAAAATCTCCATTCATTCCTTACTACGTGGTATATTTTTGACTAAAACAAAGATTAGATGGTCTTGTAATTCATGGTAAATCTGGTGGAAAAAGTTTGATTTGGCGATGACAAATGACTAGGCATGACAATTATGACTCGGCCTAGCCCGTTTTTGGCCCTAATTGACTAGGCTACGGGTTGATCATGGTCGGCCGGGCCTATGGCCCGCCCATTTTTCCAAACGACGTCGTTTTGTCCAAAACAATGATTTTTTACTTTAAAAAATTAATAGACTAACCAGCCCGGCCCATGATATGCCTACAATTGACAAGCTCAATGTTATTCATACAACAGAGTTGAAGAAAAAGACTAGGTCACTGACCAAAAGTAGGCATGAACTATTTTAACAAAGGTAAACTTTGATCAGTAAGCTGAATCAACTAGATAATCTCAAGGACGTAATAGTTGTTAATGTCGTTCCAAAATTTCAGTTACTAATAATGTTTATAACATTATAAGCCAATAACTCTTATAACATTACAACGTTATTATGCTATAATGTTCCTTTTGTTTTATTAATGGCCTTTAATTCCAATTATCAACGTTTGTATTGCTTCTACTATATAAAGGAGTCACTCATTTGCTTAATGGCACAACCACCAAAAACAGTTGACCACTTTCTCTGTTTCTTCATCTCTTTTGTATCTTTATTTGCTCCATCCCACACAAGCATTTTCTTTTACATACAAACACCTTACATACAACACCTTACACACATATTTTGTCTTAACACAAATTCTGCATTTTTTTACCTTTCTTTAATCTCGGAGACAGTTCCTACTCTATCCTTTGGAGTGCACCGAAGCTAGTAGATAAGGCGTTAACTCTGGAGTTGGATCCCATTGTCCTGCTGTACCGTAGAGGGGAAATTTTTGACTTAAGGTAGTAACTTTTCACGACCCCTTGCATTCATATAAGTTGTTTCAATTTAATTATTATTGCTTTTCTTTAACAATCTATGTTGGAAATATATTTCATTGCTACTGTTTGTTGGAAATTACTATGGTTTTGCTGCTGAGTATTAATTTTGGTAGAAGTCGAAATACGGTGTTGTTTTCTTTGTATTGTGATTATTTTGTGTGATTTAATATGTCGTCTGCAAATGAGACCAACGTAGGGTCTGCACTAATTATTCCCCACTTAGGTTCAACCCTTATCAGCGTAGCCTCGAAAATTATACCTGACCTAACTAGATTGGAGCCTCTAGATGGAAGAAATTTTAAACGATGGTCTAAGAAAATATTGTTTTACTTTCAACAATACGAAATCGATTATATACTGTTTCAAGAGATTCCTAGTGACAACATTGACCCTAAGATTATTAAGGATAACCATACCGTTAGAGAAGTATTACTCAACCATATGATCAACCATTTGTTTGATATCTAGTGCAAGTACAAAACTACTAAGGAAATTTATGATGCTTTAAAAGGGAAATATGGGACAGATGTGTTAGTACTAAGAAATATGCAGTTGCTAGGTGGTTAAAATTTACCGTTGTTGATAATAAGCCTATTATGGACCAACTACATGAGTATAAAAATCTAGTTGCTGAAATCCTTGCCGAGGGTATGAACATGTGTGAGTTGTTTGAAGCTAATGCCCTTATTGAGAAACTACTTGCTTCATGGAATGAGTATAAAAACCAGTTGAGGCATAAAAAGAAAGACGTGAAGCTTTGGGAGTTGATAGGACATATAAAGATTGAGGATGCCAACCATGCTTAAGATAAGACTAAAACACTCACTCTTGTCCCTACCGTTAAGGCTCATATGGTAGAACATAGAAATGCTAATAACTTTAAGAAGAATGGTGGACAAAATAAGTCTTTCAACAACAAGCAAGGTCAGTTTAAGCACAAAAGGATTGATGGTGACTGTTGGTGGTATCACAAGCCAGGCCATCCTGCTGCCAATTTTCAAGCTAGAATCAACTATGGGAAGAAAGGCTAAGGACAGAAACCATGACAATTCAAGAAAAGAAACCAAATGGGATATCAATGAGGTAACCATAAGAGCTTTGGTAAGCCTCAATCTAATATGGTTGAAACTGGTGATAACAAGGAGATCATATGGTCTAAAGTAAACCTTGCTAGAAATTTAGTCGAGTGGATAGTTGACACAGGAGCCACATACCACATCTGCATCAATAAGGACCTGTTCAAGGAGTTAAATGATGCTGCTAATGGTGAATTTGTATACATTGGTAACTCCAGCAAAGTTCCTGTCCAAGGAGTTGGCAAAGTCACTCTCAAACTCACTTCTGGAAAAGTGTTAGCATTAGAAAATGGTTTGTTTGTTCCTGATATACATAAAAACTTTATTTCTAGTGTATTGTTAACAAAGTCGGTGCTAAACTAACTTTTGATTATGATAAGCTAATTCTAACTAAGAATGAGAACTTTGTTAGAAAAGGGTTTTATAATGGGGGCTTATTTGTACTTGACATTGAAATGAATGCATCTACTTCTTTTGTTTATATTTTTGAGTCGTTAGACTTATGGCACTCTAGACTTAGGCGTATGAATCTGAGGTCTACTAAGAGGACACAAAGCTTAAAATTGTCACCTAACCAGATCACTAATGAAATGGAAAAATGTCAAATTTGTTTTGAGGCTAAACACTCTAAGAAACCTTTTAAGTCAATGACCAAGAGAGAGTCACAATAGTTAGAATTGGTGCACATAGACTTAGGTGATTTTAAGAATTATATGAGTAAAGGAGGCATGAGATATTATATTACCTTTGTGGATGATTATTCTAAATTTACTTATTGAAAAATAAAAGTGATGTAGAGAAAATGTTTTTGAAATACAAAGTTGAGGTTGAAAACCAATTAGAAAGGAAAATTGAGAGATTAAGGTTTAATCGAGGTGGTGAGTATAATACTGATTTCCTTGCTGATTTTTGTATAAAAGTTAGGATTATTTTTTGAAAGTGTGGGGAGTGTCTTGCTAAGGTTGCTCTACCTAAACATAAAAGGAAGAAAATTAGGCCTAAGACTGTTGATTCAATTTTTGTGGGATATGCCTCTAATAGTTATGCTATAGATTTATGGTTAAAGAAGAGGGATTTAACACTTATGGACTAATTTTAGAGTCAAGAAATGCAGTGTTCTTTAAGGATATATTTCCTATGAAAGTGAGTATGCTAGTTCCTAAAGAATTTGTCCCCAGTTCTTCTACCAATGATGACGTAGAGGAAAAAGAAATTGTTAAACTAAAGAGCAGCAAAAGAGCTAGAGTACTCACTAGTTTTGGTTCCGACTTTGTTACTTCTTTTGCGGTGACAAAACGTGATAAGATAGATGATGTTTTTGTGGTGACTTATATTATTGAGGAAGATCCTAAAACTTATGAGGAAGCAATGAGATTTGTGGATGCCACATTTTGGAAGGAAATCATAGATAGTGAGTTAGAGTCAATCATGTCTAATAAAACTTGGGTTTTAGTTGATCTACCTTGAGGGTGTAAGCCTTTGAAGTGTAAGTGGATTTTTAAAAAGAAATTGAGACCTGAAGGAACCATTAGAGGTTCAACGCAAAACTTGTGATTAAAGGCTTTAAATAAAAAAAGGATTGGACTTTTTTGACACTTACTCTCCTGTTATCAAAATTGCATCTATAAGGATGTTATTTGCTATTGCCTCACTATTTAAACTTCATGTGCACCAAATGGATGTTAAAACAATTTTTTTGAATGGTGATCTAGATGATAAGATTTATATGGTCCAACCCGAGGGGTTTAGAGTGCCTAGTCAAGAGCAAAAGGTGTTTAAGTTGGTTAAGTCTTTGTATGGACTTAAACAAGCTCCCAAACAGCAGCATGAGAAATTTGAAAGTGAGATTTTCAAACATGGTTTCACCTCTTGTGATGCTGATTCTAGTATTATGTGAAATTAAATGCCAGTGGTTATGTGATCATAACTCTTTATGTAGATGATATGCTTATTTTTTATATTAGTTTATCTGTCATTGATAGTACCAAGAGTTTTTTGAAGTCTTTTTTTAATATGAAAGATCTTGGACCTGTGGACTTTATTTTAGGAATCAAAGATGATAGGAATTACTCTGATTTTAGGTTGAATCAAACTCATTATGTTGAGAAAATTTGAAAAAGTTTGATTACTCTATTGTTAATCTAGTCAAGACTCCCTATGACACTAGTGTTGCTTTAAAGAAAAATCTTGGTGACAGTGTAAACCAAGCTGAGTATGCTAAAATTCTTGGTAGTGTGATGCTCTAGATGAACTATTCTCGTCCTGATAACGCACACTGTGTGAGTAGACTTAGTAGGCATACTCATAATCCTAGTTAAGAGCATTGGAATGCATGGATTCGTTTGTTGAGGTATTTGAAAGGTATTATGCATTATAGATTATCTTTTGGTGGTCATCCTCCTATATTGAAGGGGTATTCTGATGCTAACTGGGTTACGGAGAGTGATGACATACACTCTACCAGTGGTTATGTTTTTACCTTGGCAAGAGCTGTAGTATTTTGGAAATTATCCAAGCAAACATGTATTGTGAGATCAACAATAAAAGCTGAGTTTATGGCTTTGGAGTTAGTAGGACAGGAAGCTTAGTGGCTAAGGAATCTCTTAGTAGATATCCCACTTTGGAAAAAACCAATTCTTTTGTGTTCCTTCATTGTGATTCGCAGGCTACCATTCATGTTACCAAGAACAAGACATATAATGGCAAAGGTAGACATATCATATTAAGACATAAAATTATCTGTATTTTAATTAGACATGGTGTAATCTCTCTGGACTATGTCAAGTCAAAGAGAAACTTAGCAGATCCGTTTACAAAAGTTTGAAGTAGTAAACTAGTTTCAGACCATGCTAAAGGGATGAGGTTGAGACCAATTATGTAGTAACCTCATGATGGACACCCGACTTGGAAAACCAAGTTCAATGGGGAAATTATGAGGTGACTACCTACTTGTACTTTGATTGTGGAATGATACTAAGATATATTCAATTATTGAATTGCGTCCCTAGCATAAATTGAATGCGTTTGATGAGGTTGGATTGTTCAATCCTTAATGAGTTCCATAGCCCAAGTTTGGGTGATATGAGCAGTACAAACTTGATGGACTCACCTACGTGATTGTAGGGGGCTAACTACCCTCCTATGAGAGTAATTGGGCTACTTCTCTAGAGCGATCATGAGACCAGAGCATTTTGAGGCTGTTAATTCTCTAGCAGGTTCTGTCTCCGATTTTTTTCGGACATTAGGTTCAAGACTTAGTTCATCTGGTTGTTCGCTTATCTTCTATTACATTATTACTGCTTGTTTCTCAAATTTTGGACCAAGTGGGAGATTGTTAGTGTTGTTTCAAAATTTTAGTTACTAATATCGTTTATAATATTATCAGCCAATAACTCCTACAACGTTGTTACATTATTATGCTCCAACGTTCCTGTTGTTTTAATAGCCTTTAATTCCAATTGTCAATGTATGTATTGCTTCTACTATATAAAGGAGTCACTTATCTGCTCAATGGCACAATAACCACCGAAAACAATTGTCCACTTTCTCTATTTCTTCATCTGTTTTGTATCTTTATTTGCTCGATCCCACATAAGCATTTTCTTCTACAGAGAAACACCTTACATACAACACGTTACACACGTATTTTGTCTTAACACACAAATTCTGCATTTTTCTGCCTTTCTTTAATCTCGAAGAGAATTCCTACTTTACCATTTAGAGTGCACCGAAGTTGGTAAAGAAGGCGTTAACCCTAGGGTTGGATCCTGTTGTCCTGTTGCACTGTAGAGGGGGAATTTCCAACGTAAGGCAATAATTTTTCATGACACCTTGTATTCAGATAAGTTGTTCCAATTTAATTATTTTTGCTTTTCTTTAACAATAGTTAGCTAACGAACATTACAACTAAATCTAAATTTTAGTCAATTATATACGTTTGAAGTAGTGAAGAATATTATCTACCAAAAGTTAGTTAGTGAATGATAGTAAGGGAGTGTAGCTATTAATTTACTAGTACATAGATATAAAATTTGTAATCCTTAGTGGGTTATATATATGTATGCATAATCTTCAATTAATTTTGTTTAAAAGGTAACAACATTCCATATACCAAAGCTACTTATACATGTTGACTGAGGATAAACCATAAATATGCTTACTATCAATCAATTTTTTATGGTAAAATTAATAAATTTAGATCAGTAAAGCTTAAATTACAATCAAGAATCTAGCATTCTTATAAAATTATACCAGTTAAGTTAAAAGAATTATCATGAGTATGACGATGATGACTATTATTACTAGATAAAAAAGTGAAGAATTAATTTGGTGTATCAAATAGCATGACTACTTATGTTTTACGTTCTTATTAGAATAGACAATTAGGCTTGGTTCCAACTCAATTTAGTTCAACCTAACTTAAAGTCATCAGCTAATGACTTCTATCCAAATTGACCCAAGTTTGGGTTGTATTTGAACTTTTTTTAAATAATAGGCTTCTAACTATTAAAAACCACCTACCTAACCCAAACTTTTTTTAAATAATAAGCTTCTAACTATTAAAAACCACCTACCTAACTTTTTTCCTTCTACTTTCATTCTCTCTTTTAGTCTTTATTTTTTTCCCTCTCAACCTTAATAGCTTGTTAGTTTGCTTATGATGTTCTTTCTCTTTTTTATCCTCATATGATGCTTTGTTAATTTTGCCTAATTTGTTGTTTGTCTTTTTTATTGTTGTTGTGTTTCCAAATCTCTTGTTTTAGGGTTTTTTTATTTAGATTTATTGTATCTACAAGCAATAATAAGAAAAATAATTGAGAATATCTTCCCAAAGCAATGGTTGTTTATTGGTTCCCATATATTTAGATTTCTAGTTGTTAGTTCCCACTAGTTTGTTGTTTGTCAATAGTAATTGCATTAGTTTATTAACATTTTTTTAAATTTGAAGTTTGAATTTGGATTAGGAATCATTGGATTTCATTGGAGAAGGGTCAATGAAGACAACAAAGAAGGATAGGTTGATGGGATCATTACAAGAAAATGGACATTTAGTTGAAGCCAAAATTGTCACTAAAATCATAAGTTTTGGTCACTATTAATTTCTGTGACGATATTTTCAAATCGTCAGTTATCGTCACAAATATCTCCGTCATTAATGAAATAGTAACTACATTTAAAAAGTTGTCATAATGACTTATGGTGTTTGTGACCACTATTTTTTCCACTGAAATTATTTGCATAACAAGATTATATGGCCACAATAACATTACTCATTTGTAACGATGGTGTGGACAAAAAAGATATTAATAGTAATACATCAAAAATGTCGCAAATATTAATAGTGATACATCGAAAACACCACAAGCACTATTATATTATGATAACATTTTTCTCACTAAAATTATATAAAATTGTGACAAAAATTATTGTCACTTAGATAAGTCTTATCAATGAAAGATATTTCATCATTAATATTATCATTTAATAATGAAAAATTATGTTGTCACATGTGTTATTATTGTTAATGAGAAAAATATAGTCACTAATACTTTTATTAATGGTGTTAATAAATCTTGATCACAAATTTAACTGTACGACACTTTTTATTTATGTGACAAAATATTATCACTTTTTTGTATCAATAATAAAAACGACTATAAAAAAT
>JAOQML010000009.1:18852540-18863258 GCA_027568935.1 Erythroxylum urbanii
GTTCTGATATATGTTTGATTCTGACATAAACAAAATTGTATTATGATTTTGAAAGGTTTATACCCTCTTTTGATATTCAACTCTATTAACTATAAAATCTATTCTGCAATGCATTATGTCTGCTTTATTGTTAAACCAATCCGTTAATGCATACTTATGTTATTACATGATTCAGTATGATGAGTTATCACTTTATATATAAATTAGTTATTATTCACTAAGCTATATGCTTAGCACGGTGGATTTGCCCTGTGTAGGTTCAGAACGAGGATTATAAAGACTGGGATGAGTCAACCGCAATGGCCAAAGGAGTTTGAGTCTTGTTTAAGTTTGGAATGATTTAAAATGTATGTTTGTTTCAGTTACTGAAAATACATGTTGTAACACCCCACTCTCGCAAGACACGTGCCCGACATCTTGGGTGATATCCGAGTCTGTGCCTCACGAGGGTGGCATGCTAGAGCACTCAATCATTCAAAATCAGTATAAATTTTGTTGTTTTTAATCGAAACAACAACAAACATATATATATATATATGAAAGATGAATGAATTTGATGGATCAACATCGAGAATATGGAATATACAAGATAGATACAATGTAGACTTTCGATTTTGTGAAATGAAATGAGGAAAAAGTTGGTTGTAAAACATATTGTGATTTTCTTGTGATGCTTTATAAGTGAGTAATGATATGATGCCTTGTGAAGTGAATATAGCGATCAAAAGTAGCTCACTCTTATCATAGGATATATACCAAAATGACCTCCGGGCGTCCTGGTGTGTACCTTGCGATAAGGGGGCGCTACACATGTAATGAATGTAAAGTACCTTTTTGAAATGCTTTTGTATCGATCTGTTATTTCTTTCTGTTTGTGAGTACCATGTGGCACTCTCGTATCCTCCCGGGGGGTATAGGGACGTCACAATTTCTATATTAATAAGTGATTTACTTCATTATAAACCACTTTCATGCTTCTATACACTTAACATCAATCACCCTAAATAATAGGAAACATTTGATTATTTCCATCCATTCCAACAGTAGCCAAAAAATGTTCTTTACATATCTCTTTTAAGAAACATCCATTAAGTTCTATTATTAGTCTACAACCTTCAACCCAACCCTTTTTACAATTATTAAAACAAAGATATCATCTTGCAAACACGCTTTTACTATTAACATTAGTTATTGCTCTAACTGCCCATATCGTACTTAGGTTCATGTTCTTCTCCTCCTCCTCACCATACCAATAATTAAAAAAAACCTTCCATATAACACCCTACATCATCTTGATGATAATAACCTTTGCTTTTTTAGAAGTGTTAAAACTCATGTCTATTTTTAGGTCCTTTTAGATTAAAGCCTTTAAGTTTGCAACCTTGATGTTTGGTTGTGATTCAATCATGCTCTTTTAGTGGCTTCCAATCCATTTATATGTGATAAACTTGTTAATGTTAATGGTTGTACAATTGTGCTTAGGCTTATATCTCTCTATGACAAACAATTGTCAATTTCCATCAATACGTCTAAAAAGTAACTAAGAGCATTGTGGTGCACATTTCACTTTTACTTGACATTTTTCATTTTTCTTATATTTTAGGCACAAACTCTTTGCAGTGGAGTATTTAATAACTACGTTCTTGAATTCCCTAACTTGAACTTCAAACCTACTGCCTAAGATGGAATGCTAGATGTTTGATTATAAAAAGGAATTTTATACTTACCTCTTAATTCATTATGTAGCACTAACTTGAGTCATCACTCTCAATATACTCATTATCTTTTTTAGATTAAGACTTAATCATCTTCATGTTCTTTTTCTCTATTTTTAACATCATCATTCACATCCTCATCTTCAATTCTTCTCTTGGACCTTCTCTTTGTATTTTGATCTCAAAGCTTGGAGCTTATCATCATCTCTTCCACTATTACATTTTAAACCAATTAGTACATCATCCTCACTAACTTTATTTTCAGCAGAAGCATTTGGATCCTTTTTAGTTTGTACACCTTCTACTCCGGTATAAACACCCCTAAATTTAGTTTAGGTACCCTTTAATTGAATATGCATAACTTCAACTTTTACATACACACCCTTAACTTTAGTTTGCATACTTATATTTCATTATTCATACCTTAAACTTTAGTTTGCACACTGTCTACTTTAATTTTCCCTCTCAACTTTAATTTTCACATCCTGAATTTGCATGCCCTCTATTGCATGCACGTTGCTATTATCATTATCATTCACAATGTTTTCTTTATTGTAGCCTCTATCATTTGCATTACTCACTCCTAAAATAATCAATACATTATATGGAACTATATTATCATCACATCACAATCCATATTACCATCCACGTCATCTATAATATCTTTTTTAAAATCTTTCTCTGCATTATTCTCACCTTTAAACTAAATCTTCACTCTTTTATATTTTAAAACAATCGAGATTAAATAAGTTATTTTTGAATCATCTTCAATCTTAACGAATCCACCTTCCTCATGTTTATATGGATGTCTACAATACACTTTATCTGACGTATCATACCAATTATGCTTTACAGTTTCCACAATATTAAACTAATAAAATTTGTCTGGGTCCATGCCTGTAACTAAAATTTTGCTACCACCAATATACCCAAATAAGTTCTATCAATTTCTACTTCATAGTAGAAAAGAATTCATTTTTCAATGAGATTTTACATCCTAATAAACTAAGAAATTGAATGTTAATTAGATATTAAAGGTGTCAGGCAATAAGATCTATCAATAATCATATAATTTCAATGCACTTCAATATTAAACAAAAAGATGTATCTATATCATTTTAATGAAAAATGTAACATAGTTTAGCCTTTTCAAATGATATGCACTTTATATGTAATATTTATCTTTTTTCAAGTTAAGATCAACATATATTATAGCTAACTTTTAAAATATATATGTTAACGTCCCTGCATTCTTTTAAAAACCATTAAAAAGAAGTTAAAAATTGAAATTTTGTGACATATAAAAACATCTTGGCTATAAATAAAGGTTCAAGCTACATTTTATACAATATAGGCACCGCTCCCAATTCTCATCTTTTACAAACATAATAAATAACATCATCATAGTTTTCTTTTATCTTTTCCAAACACTATTCTTTATCTCTAACTATTATATAGACTCCTCTTCTTCAACTATACTTCCTAGTAAGTGATTTATTCTTATCTAACCATGTTTTTGTCAGTCCTCTTTTCTTGCAGGTAGACAAGGTTTTTCTATTTCTTAGAGATTAGAAGTTCAATCAGTACATAAGTAGTCATTTTAAGTAAGGATTTAGTTGTTGTCATCTTAAACCAAGAAAATAAATTTATAATTTTGGTAGAGAATTAAGTACCCTCAGTTTAAGGAGTCATATCAAGCCAAGCATGGTAAAATTGAATGAATGATAAATCTCTAACAAGTTAGATCAAAAATACATGCCCAATTTCATTGATCATAAATTCATACTGATAAGAATACATGCCCAATTTCATGTAACGGCGCATGTATGACACTTTCTAATTTCCATCCAAAGCAGCCTAACGTTGAGTAGACTTATGAATGTTTAGACTTTTATTGAGCAACTTAAAATGTTTGGTCTTAAATTGATCAAAACTGAAAAAGATTGGCCCCAATTTGAGCTTTTAGCTATCAAAATTTACCTAAGAGTTTAGGTCAGACTGGTTAAATTGAATGAAGGATAAATGTCTAAGAGGTTAGGTCAATATACTCTCCCAATTTCATATATTATAAATTCATATTGATAAATCCCTAAGAGTTTCACAAGATTAGGAAAAAAGAATTACCTTACTTCCCTCCCACTCTTCTATCGCTAACCAATATGCAAAATGCAAAAACTTAAGCTTTGCCTCTTAGTTCTCTGTTGTGGGAAACCTTTACTCTATTGCACTGCCTTTTCCTTCCTCTTCCCTTTTTGTTTACAAAATACAAAAGCTTAATCTTTTCCTTGTTCAAAATGCATAAGTTTCATCTAGTTTAAAGCTCATAAGGTTTTGTTACAAAATACTTGGTTAATTTACCTATGATTAACTTGTGTTTTGATTGTTGATCAAATAATCTACTACGCAATCAATTAGTTACAAAATAATTATGTTTTGGTTAATGAAAAAAAATCAACAATATAATAAAAAGGACTTTTGGCTAAAAAATAATTCATAGCTAGAGGTCCCAAAATCGTTGCTAACAATCTTTAGTGATGATTTATATTCTTTACTAAAAATGTCGCTAAATTCCTGTATCTGAAAACTATTGGCGATGTTTTTCACTAACCGTCACTAATAGTATTTGCCTACTCTTTATTTTTATAGCAAAAACTATTAACGACATTTTGATAATTTGTTGCCAATACATTTCTGACTACAATTAGTTTTCGTAGGTAAAAACTATTTACTACGTTTTTATAAACATAGTCAAAAGTTTTTAGCTATATTTTGTAGATTGGATCTCCTCTAAAAGACGACCTTGTGAAATATCAATATGTACTAACAACTTGATATTTATTGCAACATCTATTCATTACAACTCACAACCTCTAGTTATACCTCTACATCTTTTTTCTGATGTTGACATTAAAACCTGAAAACTAATGAATAATGATAAGAAAATACGCATTAAACATGTAAATATATATTTAAGCATAAGTCTATTTGTAAGTGTTAAATATTAACAAACCTATAGATCCATCTGTACAAGTTGATTCATTATTGGTTGAGGAAGAATGAGGTTGCTTCATTGGTGGCTGAGGTCGAATGTTGTTGTTGGCTAGGAACTGATTGGTTTGGTTGAAGTTATAGATCCCTCTGTTCAACAATTTTGATACCTGTCACCTTCTTCTCTTTGTTTCTACCATGTGTCATTATATTGGATATCTATAAAAACAAACATAAATTTTATCAACATTACAATACATCCAATCATCATTACTATAACACATTCAATCATCAACAATTTGTATTAACGTACCCAACAATCAACAATCTGCATAAACATAACTCAATCATCAATAATCCACCTTAACGTAACTTAAACATCAACAATACATATTAACCTAACTCAACTATCAACAATCTGAATTAACATAACTCAAACATTAACAATCCATATTAACATTAGCATAACTCAATCATTAACAATCTGCATTAACATAACTCAAACATCAACAATACATATTAACATAACTCAAACATTAACAATCTATGTTAACATAACTCAAACAACAATAATACGTATTAACATAACTCGATCATCAAAAATCCTCATTAACGTAACTTAAACATCAACAATTTGCATTATCATAACTCAAACATCAATAATACGCATTAACATAACTCAATCATTAACAATCCCCATTAACATAAATCAAACATCAACAATATGCATTAAGATAACTCAATCATTAACAATACGCATTAACATAAATGTTACCAACATTACATTTCAAATAATATAAAGAACACTTCTATTACCTTCAATATAAGTTGACATACTAAGTTTTAAGTCAAACAAACAATGAAATCAATACAAGTTAACATAATCATAAATCAATATAACCTTGGTCTTCATAAATCTATTAATAACAAAAATGGTACAAACATGTTTGGAGCATAATTTGTTGCATATAAATGAGACATTGAATAAAAGAGATCAATATCCTTAAAGATAAATGAGACATTAAATAAAAGAGATCAATGTCCTCAAAGAATCATTGCCTAAATTCACTATAAGTAGTGAAAAATTGAACATGTTTGGAGCCTAAAAGAGTTTAAACAATAGGCATGAAATTGGGTTCACTTATAGAAGTGCACCATACAATGTCAATACATTTTGTCTATAATGGAAAGTAATGCTTATCGTGATGAATCATTACTCTAAGTCATCAACAATCTGCGTATGACATTAAATTCTAGACATAAAAACTTCAATACTCATACATCATCTTCTAAGTCTAAAGGTAAAAAGAATTTCAATACTTTTATATATAGTTCACATTCTAAACCTATAAAACATGGTTCATAAGACAAAAATAGGCACAACTTTCGTAGAAGATCA
Source organism: Erythroxylum urbanii (assembly GCA_027568935.1). Taxonomy (NCBI): domain Eukaryota; kingdom Viridiplantae; phylum Streptophyta; class Magnoliopsida; order Malpighiales; family Erythroxylaceae; genus Erythroxylum; species Erythroxylum urbanii. The sequence goes on from JAOQML010000009.1 coordinate 18,858,643, forward strand.
AACTAAAAGAGCACGCAATATCTTATCGTTCATATATTCCTCTTTATCATAAAAAATTACATAAAATAAGTTCATTATTATTTTATTCCCTATGATAAACAAAGAAGCATGATATTTTCTCAAAATCAATATAAGAAGCATATATTAGATGATTTAACAAATTGACTCAATAACTCTCTTTCTTCCATTAAGCACAATCTGTGAGCTTTAGCCTAAAATTGATTTTTTTCCTAACCTTAATGGCTGATTAAAAAATTAAATTGAAATAATTAAAGGGTTTGGTGAAAAAAAGAACTTGATGAGCATGGGGATGTGCCTAGTGGTTAAAGTTGCAACTATGAATGTAAATTGGAGATTGCATTTAAACATTGAACTTGTACATTTACATTACATTTGAATATGTCACATATGAGGTGATATATTGAATAAAGGATTGTTGAGTATTTAGATGTCAAATGTGAGTTGTAGGTTTTTAACCAATTTGTTACCCAATATATGTTTTGAATGCTCTACTAATTTGTCACAAATGGTTCAAACAAAAGCAAACCATCTCTAACAGAACTTTCATTGAATACATTATAGGTTATCCTCGAACAAGCTTGTTAATCCATCTAAGCCTTAATCATCCCATTATGGACCAAAGAAGAATATGCATTCACGATCTTCCAAATATGCATTCACCATCTTCCAAACAATAGTACATAAAACTGAGATAATGAAAGCATATACAAAACCAAACAACAAAAACTCATATAATGAAAGTAGAACATAAAAACTGAACATAAGTTGAACGACTTATGTTCAATTTTTGTATTCTGCTTTCATTATATGAGCTTTTATGTTTGAGTTTTGTATTATGCTTTCATTATCTCAGTTTTGGACAAATTACCTGTACAGATTGACAACCAGAGACGACGGACGAGGAACGATGAAGTTTTACAAGGTTCAACGCATAATTTTATTAGAAAAATGATGATTAACAATGAAGAGGAAGACCAATTTGTTTTCGTGGTTAAGATAAAAGGAAAACGACATCGGTTGTTATGAAACAAATGACGTCATTTTTGGGTTATATTTAAGAATTATACCTAACTTTTGACGACGATTTCATGAAAACGTCGCCAAATATAGACCATTGGCAACGCTTTAACCAAAATGTAGCCAAAAGGTTAGCCCTTTAGCGACAATTTCTTGGAATCCTTGCCAATGGGTAGACCATTGGCGACAAATTAAGACAAACGTCGCCAAAGAGTTGACCATTTGCGATGATTTATGAAAAACACCACCAAATGCCTAATCTTTAGGTGATGTTTCTACTAAAGCATCACTAATAAAATCGTCTCCAAATCCTTTCATATATATTTTTTTATATTTTACAAATTTTACGTAATATAGAAATTCTATAAAATAGTATAAAATTTATATATAATAAATAGATTTTTTCCCCTTTATTTATCTAATATTGGAGTTTGAACCTAGTTCAATCTATGTAGCCAAAGAGCCAAACAAGTATCGAATTGTGCTCTTTAACAACTAAATTATTATTGAATCAGTAATTTCTTTTCATACATAGATCACAAGACGGATATTTTGATTCACGATAGAATTCACTTATATATAATAGACTTCTTCATGCCATTACCATTCAGATTAAGCTCTTGATACTAGTAAGCATTGCATTCTTTTTTGAGCCATGACTTCTTTAGCATTGAAAGAAAAAAAGAATTGCCTACAGTCTTAGGGACAACACATGGAATCATTTTACGTTATTATTACTAACGAAATTATGGGTATTACAGAGCCGATACAAAGATAGCTTCGGCCATGGGGCATTATTAAGCCCAGCTTTATTCCCCCGCGTAATATCGAACATGCTAGCTTGCACTGTTGTCATCACTTGCATTCCTTGGCTCTCTATACCCTGAAAATAGAGGCATCAGACAATAACGAAGAAGATTTATGATTTTTTTCTTTTAAAACTTAGAAGATATATTACTTACTGATTATATTCAATCCGAACGTTGCCAGCATCAGGATTTGCAATTTGGGAGAAAGCTTCCTGGGAGAGATCAATGGTTCCGCGGCAGCCTGGTGGACAGTAGTCAACAATGGTGACCACAACACTGCCACTCTTGCATGGATTTGGAGTATTGTTAGTGCCACCAATACACCTTACGCTATATCTTCGGCCACATGCTCTCCTGTTGTCCCATATTGCATCGCTTGCGGCTGCAATCATCACTCCTTTGTCTTGGTTTCCATAGCATGAAGATGCTGCATCTCGAAAACAAAGCAAGCAATGGTTAACAACAAATTTTATAACTGATTTCATATCTAGTTCAAGTACTTACGGACATAAGGCGGAGTGTAGAAAGTGGCGGTCCCTTGATCAGCACTTGCGACTGAAGCAAAGCATACCGCAACAATGCCAACAATCAAGATGACTTTCTTGGTAGCCATATCTGCGCTATATATTGCAACTCAACGATTCCAATTCTCTAAGCATTCAATGGTTCATATCAGAAAAGTGGCCTCCATTTTATAGCCAAATTCGCAGGGAATACGACCGCTGTTGTTTGAAATTATCTATAATTTTATGAGGCCACGATACAAGCCGTGCTTTGCGGTGAAAATTCTTTTTAGGTGGATCAACTAGCTTGGAAGTTGATTGATTTCGGAATAAGAATACTCAACTTGGAATGGCATTATCTCACAATGACCGCTACTGGATTTTATTGTGTGTCATGTTTGGTCAGATAACATTTCTGCCATTTTGAAAAAAAGGAAGAAGCTAAATATGATGTTGATATGTCCATACATAAGTCAAGTAGATTAATTGCCTCTTCGGTCTAAATGGTTTATCTTGATTAATTTCCACAATTTTTCAGGACATTCAAATGTGTAGGATGTCGTGTACAAGATAAATGCTCTATTCATTCCTTACAAGGTGTAGAATTTTGACTACAACAAATTAGATTAGCTGGTATTGTATAATTCACGATAAATTTGGTGGAAAAGGTTTGATTTGGCAGTGATAATTGACAAATTCAATGTTATTTTTACATCAGAGTCGAAGAAAAAGACTTAGGACACTGACTAAATGTAGGCATGAACTATTTGAACAAAAATAAACTTTGAATAGTAAGCTGAATCAACTAGATAATCTTAAGGACAAAATAGTTAGCTAACGAACAATCAAAATTTTAGTCAATAGTATACGTGTATACCTTTGAAATGTAGTTACGTGGATACGCAGATTACGGGTTGTGATGCATTATTTTTCAACTGCAAAAAATAGACAGACATTAATATTATCTACCAAAAGTGAATCAGTGAAGGACATTGAGGGAGTATCACTATTGATTTCCTAGTACATAGACATAAAATTTGTGAAGTACGTAATCCTTGGTGGGTTCTTTATGTATATGAATGCATACTCTTCAATTAATTTTGTGTTTAAGTTTAAAAGGTAATAGCACTTCATAGGATTAATTATTTAAAAAATTCAATCTTTGCTCAATTTTATAATTATAGTCTAAACTTTTAAAAAAATAACAATTAAATACTTAAATTTTTTATTTTTTCTAATTCTAGTCCAACGTTAGTATTGCTATTAAAGTTGCTGATGTGGCTCACTAGAAACCCTAAATACTTATACACGTCAGACCTAATCAAACCAACTAATTAAGATTAACTAAACTACATCATTTAGTTAAAAGGTTTCATGATCATTCTCGGTTTATATATTAGAGTCAGATTCTTGTAGTATACAATATAATTATTAGTAATAGTTGATTTTCTTGTTCTAGTAGATCTCCCTAATTATTGCACCAACATCCTCTTATGGAGTATGTTGTTCAACTGGTTACTGGGTGCTTTTAGATAATTCCTGAATAACTGGATCTACTGAATTATCAATAATAATTTGTAGAATTTCTTGATTGTCATTGATGTTGACCATAGGCTGTTGAATTTCAACAGTTAATTGTATAACATCTATTTGAACTTTAAAAGCGTTGTAAATAACAATCACCTTACTATTTGTGGGCTAAATTTTAAATTCAAACAAATTTATGCTAAACTTTATAATAAAACTATCAAATTATATTTCAATTTCTAATACATGTGGGAAAATTAGAAAAGGTAATTTGCCTAATTAATTATTCAAATATAATAAAAATTCTTGTAGGATAAAATTTACTATACTAAAATAATTAATTACAACAAAATGTCTCAACTCTTTAGGTGATTAATTACATAAATATATAATTATATATAATTAGGGTTATTGTAGCTAAACCTTAATAATTAATCACTAAAACATTTTATCCAAAATTCTGTTCACAATGCAAAATATAAACATAATAATTATGTGATAATCTGGTACTGCTGTCGCCTGCAGCCAAATTCAAAAGAAATCACTTCCGTTAAAACAATTTAATGTAGTAGCGGTAAGCGGATATCGTTTCCACGAGGAATCTTTAACGGTAAAGGTTAGCGATGTTTAAAACTAAAAGAAAGTAACGAAATAGGGGGTTTGATTCACGATAATTTAAGGAAAAATATAAGAAAAATCGAAAATAAAGAGAAATAATTAGATCTGAAAATATAAGAGA
>JAOQML010000009.1:18865369-18879241 GCA_027568935.1 Erythroxylum urbanii
TCCCATCTACCCAGTAATAAACATGGACATGAGCAAAGAATAAGGAACAAACGGAGTAAAAGAGTACATATTGTGTGGTTTTGACCTGTCGAAAAGGATCTTCAATTAGTATTCCCCATTTGATATATAGTTCTTGGTTTCACAGAAAACCTAGGAGCAGCAGCATCATCCACCAGTATCGATTCAACCACATGTAGAGGCTTATGGGGAAAAAGAGGGATCAAAGACAAGTGCCTTAAAGCGAAATAACTCGAGCAGTAGAAACCTGGACTCTCAGCTTCATTCCACCAATAACTTGATTTCGCTGCACAAAGGATCATAGATGTTAAGAGCAAGTACATAACTATGTTTGCAAATTGCATTTATGAAGGAGAAACTGCAATGGCATTATTCTCCAAGAGAGAAGAATTCCATAATTTAGAAAGACCACCTCCTCCCACTAAAAAAGGGAATCCTCAACAAACCTATAAAGCCAATTGAGCCAGCACAAACAACTTTAAACTCCACATCCACCTACATCTAAGATGTCTCAGCTGTCCAGAAGGCTTGCCTTATTTTCGTGTCAGGAAAACAGCATCTCAGATTACTCATTCTGGGACAAGAAAGACGCATACCTTAATGGAAATTAAATCCACCAGAGGGAACAGCACTTTCTCCAAAATTAAATCCAGACTGGGCAGCATCACCTGGCGGCAATGGCTCATTTTCATCATCTTCAACCCAGTATGTCTCAAGAATCTTTACTGCTTTCTCATATATATCATTGTTGTCATGACTCTGGAGGTTCTCAATCTTTTCCAACCCCTCGGCATCATCAATCATTTGAGCATACAGATTTACACCTCCTGTGTTGCCTAAACTCTTCTCTGCCTCCCCAACCTTCAGAATATTTTCAAGACCTTCTAAGCAAACTGTGACAATTCGAGGGTCAGGACAAATCAAGAGGTCACAAAATGGCTTGATACACCCCTGACTCACCAGAAACCTATAAAGCACAAAGAAAATCACATCTTTCAACAAATGCATGGACCAAGTGTATAACAAGTATACAAATCACAATAGTAGAACTATAACAGAAGTTTGTGGACAGATATCGATACTTGATCTGTTCATGTGTGCCACCAGATGTTGCATTTGAAATTGCCCAAGCAGCCTCTTTCTTGATCTCAAATTCAGCATTTTGAAGCAATTGAACAAGGGGGCCAATGATAGCAGCCTCAATTACAGCCTGTGTAATTGCAATATACTAGCCTTCATTGGTAGGATATGGAAAAAAACAACAGAATTTTAAAGCAAGATAACCCACAAAGACATAGTTAGACTAAAGATGCCTTTGGCACATTAATAAATTAACCTGTATTTGATGGACATTCCCAGCAGTAATATTTGAGATTGTCCAGCATGCTTCTTTCTTTATGCTCTTCTTGTAGTTATTTGCCAGTAGGTTCAAAAGGCGTGGAAGAGCTTGATTGTTTATTATAAACTGAAAAAGATCAAAAGAATCAACACATAAATGCAAACTACAAAAATGCATGTTTTCTATATCCACAAAATGTGATCCAAGTTAAAATCATTAGAAGAGGAAGAAAAGCAATATAAGGCGATTTCTTAAAATGGAGGAATTACATAAACTTTTATATCAGTTTGTCTTGCTCAACCAGAAACCTGATTGCTACCTTGAAACATAAAGACCAAAACTTAAAACTCTAAAACCACTATTTATATTCTCAATTTCAATTACTAGTACCAAGGCAATAATCTTTTAGTCCAACACCAGAATGGTAATTCCATATCTGAATCCTCATTCTCTCCCTCTCCCCGTGGATCCCATTGTTTTACTCTTTCCTGAGAACAAAGCGTAACTTCAAAATAGCAGCACCTCCCATTTTAATTCACTAAAATGCTATAGAAATATAACCAGAAGGAAATTAGGGAAAAAGAATGAAAAAAATAATGGAAAAGAAAATACACAAAGAAACAACAGAAAGAAGTCGTCAAGTAATGAGTACCTGTGTCTGCATATCATCTCCAGTAACAACATTTCCAACTGTGCGCAGAGCAGGAATAAGCACTGTTGGAGATGGATGGCTAGAAGATTAAAAAAAAAGGAGCAAATTAGCTTTCATAGCTAGAATGAATAGGCTTTCGTCTGAAAGATAAGACTAACTCACAGTAAAAGTTCAATAAGTCGGGGGCAGACACCAGCATCAATAACAGCTTGGATTTTGTCATTTGTTCCATCTGATAAATAAGAAAGTGCCCAGCATGCATCTGTAAGGACTTCTTCATCATTTGAGTGAAGAAGATGCTCAAGAGCTGGGAGAGCAGGCTTTGTCTGCCCGTTCAATCATATAGATTTTAGTAAGAAATTCAAACAAGGAGAGAAAGCATTTCTCTTCATCCAAAAGCTCAAATCAATCCCCCCTACCTGGTCAAATAAAGGTTGTGGCTTGCCCCTGCAGAAGTTGGATAATGTCCAAGTTGCATTTCTCAGCATGGACAGCTTTGCATGCTCATTAAACTGTGCAAGCAATGGCATCAAGGCTCCATGACCAAGTACAAGATCCCGACATTTAGGAGAGTCACCAGCAATATTTCCCAATGCCCAGACAGCCTGCAATTTGAGAGAAAGAAAAAAGCTTAAATCAGCACAGTGGTATCATGAATACTGATAAGCAGTTAATCAATTTGAAGGTACGTGCCAAGTATGATTGGCATCAGGATACAGTAGTATCAAGAACTAAAGAGAAGCCCTTACTATATCAAAGAAATATATAAACATGACAATGGACTTGGACTTGGACTTGCAAAATTTAAATTCAGTAAAAATGAAAAAGAAAAAGAAAACCTAACATAGACCATGCACCTGTTCCCTGACATCATCTGAGGGTGAACCTAAAAGTCTAACGAAAACAGGGACAGCCCCATGGTCAATTACGACCTTTGTATTCTCCGATGTCCCAGAAGCAATATTTGTGAGAGCCCAAGCTGCCTCAAACTAAGCATATCAGACAACAAAGGAAAAAAGTTAAAATGGGACTAAGCAGTTAAAATTAGATAAATCTTCAAGAGTATAACCAAACAAAAATAACATAGAGAATAAATTGAAACCTGAAGTTGAGGAAAGTCGTCCCTTCCAAGAAATTCAACAAAACGAGGAACAACACCAGATTTTACAACTTCATTAATTGGAGGATAACGCTCTACATAAATATGCAAAATATAATAGTTAAATTTTGGGACACACATGCTGCATCAATATGATATATAGGAACATAATATCGCCTCAACCTATTGAGAGTAATTTGCGGAAATGGGTTGTTGACTCGAGTTGCAAATTTCTCTCATCCGACCACACTCCTGCAACCATTGCTGGAAGACTTTCCAACTGCAGCCACATTAAAAACAGCGTGAGATTGATTCAAATTAGCCGAGTGCAATAAATAAGAAATCATGTTCCCTAAGTGGAACCACAACACAAATAAATTATACCAGATATGGAACACCTTTTCCCCTAACATATTTGCATTATATTCAAAATTTTGCTCACAGTAAATCCATGTCTTTATTCTAAAAGGAAGAACTTAAAGATATCAAATGATGTAAAGACTACCTGACTCATTTAGAATCAACAAAGTGAAATCATTGATAGACAAATACCTATGCAAGATTCTAAAAAGAAAACAATAATACTTGCTAATGATCTAACCAGGAACCAAACAAAATTATGATCTAACGGTTACCCAAATAGCTAGGTAAAAGTTAGAGAAACCCAAAGCGCATAAGTGAAAATAATTAGCCAAACAAGACTAGAAGCAAATAAGGCAAGGAACCTTCTTATCGGCACTGGAACTGGTGAGAGAGGAAGTGAGTGGTTGTTGATGCTGAGCTTGAAGTCCTTCGCGGCGCTTCTTCAACAAATTCTCTTCTCTTTTGTTCTTCCGAATCTCCACCATATTATCCTCCCTCCTCCGCCGCCCTTCGTCGGCGTCCACCGCCACCTTGTACCGGTTCCTCCGGACTTCCGTCCTGGCGCTGGGTCTCAACGACATCTTTCACTCGCTGGAATCGAATCGAAAGAGCTAAAAGTCAAAAAAACCTAAACAAATTCGAATGAGGATTCAAAGCGTTGAGAGAGTGAAAGAGTATGATTTGGGGATTTAGTTGAAATGAGATGCGTGATGGCGCTATAATTATAGAGGGTTTCATGTTTGATGTTTCAACCACCGGAGGCTATTGGCAAAGTGGGCCTGGATTTTGGGTTTATTAACGGTAACTGCCACTGTGATTTTTGAATTTGAACTTCGGTAGGATCTAACGTACAGCCACCGCCGCCGTGAATCCGGCCCTCTTTAGTTGTTAGTGATTCTTTGTTGTTGTATAATCTTATTTTATTTGGCTATCAATTGTAAACTCTTCATTATTTTGTTTATATTAAGTAATTAAATCATCAAAAAAAAGCTATTACTCTGAGTTTATCTAATTTTTGTACATCTTATTTATTAAATAAATAAAATAAAAACAAAATAATAAAAATAGGCGATGTATTCTTAACCTTTTTTCTGTGTATTATTCGAAGACATTATCTGGATTATAAATAAGGTAAGCAAGCCTGTCAGGAAAAGCTTAAATGATGGAAGCACAGGCCCACATAACCCATTTCCGAGTTTCCACTTATAGAGTTAGGGTCCACGTTAAATTGCGCAATCTCTGCTCTGAAAAATACTTATAAAGAAAAGTTTGTCAATATTTATAAATTATTTTAATATTTTTTATTGATTTTTATACTTAGGCTTTACACTATAATCAGAAACCAAACCGAGGATAAGGAAGACAAGCACAGACTCAAAGAATGCGATGTTCCATGGAGAATAAGCTGTCATCGGTGGCAAAGACATTTACTTCCTCACTCATCCAAGAACTCTCCCTTTTAGCAGAGAGTTGCAATGCCATCAACCTCGCCGAAGGTTTCCCGGACTTCCCTGCTCCGTCTGGCATAAAAAACGCCGCCATCTCAGCCATCAACTCTGACTTCAACCAGTACAGGTAATAGATTAAAGCATGTGTGTAGCGCGTTTTAGTGGTTTTTAGGTGCTGTATTTGTCGATGTTCATTTCTGTGGTCACTGTTGCAAAATGAGGCACGTGCAAGGAATATGTGACCACTTGGCGAAAAGTATGAAGGAGATGCATGGTTTGGACGTTGACCCTCAAACGGATATTGCTATTTGCTGCGGCCAAACTGAGGCCTTCGCGGCGGCTGTATTCGCAAGTAGGGTTTCTTCTCCGTTTGCACTTCGCATTGTAGAAAGTTGAGTGTTACTGTTTTGTGCACCGTATGTTAATTATTAGAATTTTTTAATATGAGTAGAGTGTAGAATCATTAATAAGAATTGAACATAGTCGAATAAATGAGTAGAATTAGTCATTTGTATAGCTGATTCTTATCATTTATAAACTCTTTAACATTTTCATCTTTAATCAATACCGGATATTCTAACATTACTCGTTTCTGGGTTCAGTAATAAACCCCGGCGATGAAGTTATTGTTTTTGATCCTTCCTTTTTACCGTATGATGGATGCATTAGGATGGCTGGAGGAGTTCCTGTAAGCTCTTTGTTTACAACTGAATCTAACCTGTTTTAACGTTATTACAACTGGTTGATATCGATGGAACTACGATTTGGACTTCAGGTGTATGTGGAACTTGATCCTCCTTACTGGAATTTGGACCTGGACAAGTTCAAGGAGGCTTTTACTGCAAGAACAAAAGCTGTAGTACTAAACAGGTAAAATGAGAGCTAACTATTAAATCAAATAAGATAATTTCTTGTTTGTGTTCCATGCTGTGATAATGCTTGAGAAAGATGGCATAAACTTTGATTTTAGATGCTTACTGACAAGAAATAACACAGTCCTCACAATCCAACTGGGAAAGTTTTCACAAAGGATGAGCTTGAGGCTATTGCTGGCACTTGCAGCAGAAGGGATTGCTTGGCAATAACTGATGAAGTATGGAAATCTTTTTGCCTGTAATTGTATGATTACGTCGAATAATGACTAATTGAGTTTCTTAACAACCGCCATGCTTCCTTTTTGTGGATGAAATCATTACGGATGCTTATTTACCACCTTGGACAGCCCTCAGTGGTGTTCTGCTCTTTTTCTTACATATTAGTTGCTTTGTTATCATTATAAGAGAAGCACTTAAGAATTTCCCACCTCAGATTTCAATAAGCTTATAATAGAGAATATATACTTGAAGTATTTCTAAATTGTTTATGGGATCATGTTGCTATTTGTTGATTGAACTTGCAGCAAACTTGAGTGACTTACAGACGTAGTTGTTTTCTTCCTGCAGGTGTATGAGCATATCACATATGACAACATAAGACACATATCACTAGCTTCGCTTTCAGGAATGCAGGAGCGGACAATCATCACGTCTTCCTTGTCAAAAACTTTCAGTGTCACGGGTATTAGATAATATAGCACCTCGCTGGGTTGTTTATTGAATTGCTCGTTCTGGGAAGTCTTATTATAAGACTGTCCCATTTCAATTGGTAGCCAATTTTCGATTCTTATCATAGACTCTGTTACTGTTATGTTTTCTTTATTAGGATGGAGGGTTGGATGGGCAATTGCTCCACCTTGCTTTGCCTCTGCAATTAGAAACATTCATGCTAAAATAACAGATTCTGCTCCAGCACCTTTCCAGGAAGCAGCCTTGACTGCTCTTTCTAGCTCTCAAGACTATTTTGAATCATTGAGAAGAGTAAGTCCTAAGAACCGCTTTAACACAATCTGAAGTTGTGTATGATTATATCTAGTAGCTTACATGTCAATGCAGGACAATTAATATGCGGCATCAACATCAGACTTCCCTTTCCTTCTAGATTCTGTAATTATTTATTAGTACTTTCTTTTCTTTTCTTTTCTTTTTTTGGGTATTCAGGAATATGAATCTAAAAGAGATTACGTTGTCAATATGCTTGCTCGGATTGGTTTCCAGATTTCTTTTAAGCCCCAAGGTTCATTCTTTATATTTGCAGAGCTTCCTCGGGATTCCTTACTTTCTGACGTAAGTGTCTTCCCGATTTTTCGAGTTCCAAAAACTTCCACTCATCTAATTCCAATGTACAAAATGGGGTTCTTCAATCTGTTGAATTTCCAGTATTATGCCTGATGGTTCAGGTGGAATATGCGGAGGAACTAATAAAGAAAAAAGGGGTGGTTGCCGTTCCAGGTTGTGAATTCTTTCAATCAAATGATGCGGTGGAGAAATATCCTGATGTAGTTAAAAACTACCGTAAGAGATACATCAGATTTGCTTTCTGTAAAAGTAGGGATACACTGGCTGCTGCAGCCAAAAAGCTTAATGGGCTTTCAGTGCCTCAGAATTAGTCTAGATGCGGTAATTAGACACGAGGGCTCTGTTATGTTTTGTCGAACTGATATTTTGTTATGCTGACGATGTTATATTTAGCCGGTTGAAAAGAATAGGCATAACAGCATGAAAAAACTGACCACGGTACCAAGTAGAGGATTAACAACACCGCTTTTCGTTACACTGGGTCGATAGGGTTGGTAATGGCAGGTTGACTCGTGTCCACATTAAAGTGTTTTTAATATGCTGATTTTAGGTTAAGTTCAGGCTTAAACTGACTTGAGAAATTACATCATTTTGCTTAAAGAGTTAGGCCTTGGGTAAATCTAAGCCTGGATAGCCCAGCCTCGAATTTAATTAAAAATATATTATTTTATACTTTTAATTTTAAAAAAATTTAGCGAAATTGGCCATTGTCACCCTTAGGTCGATATCGGTGAGTAACAATTCAAAACTATGATTTAAGAGGATTTCACCGCAACAAACAAAGAGTTGCAGCGAAACAAAAGTCCTGGACTTTGTCATCTCTCTAGCCACCTTCCCACTCATCTTATTTGGAAGAAGAACTTAGGAGTCGTGAAACACTTCTCACCTGACTAGCTTCCATTCTACTTAACTACCGCACCTAAGGTCATCTTTCTTTCCTCAATAATCCCATTTCTCGTTTTTATGCAAATTTGGCTTTGTTTTACACTTCTTTCTTTCCTCTCTCTTCAAATGTCAATTTGGTCATCATCCTCTTTATTTCCTTTTCGCCTTGTCTACTTTCACATTTTTTAAAATTACCTTTTGAAAAAGTTGACCCTAACTTTCTGACGTTTGCCTTATTGAGTCTTTTGCTCTTTAGAAATGTTAGTAATCCTTTTGTCCATTACTAATATTCTTATGGGTTGCTCTTTTGCCCCCAAAAGACGTAGATGGTTCTTCTCTTCCTTCTCCAGATATTCCTATGGGTTGCTCCTGTAGTTCTTCAATAAATTAGTAAAAGTTGGAAACAAGTAATAGGGGAGGGGGTAGGATTGTACCTTGCATTATTGCCCTTTGAAAGAAGAAGATGGTAGATTGTTGGTTTCCCCAAAATTGGATTTTCTTCAGGTCGATGCAAAAACTTGAAAAGCTTCATTGATTGGCTTCTTTTGGGATAGGAGATCTGCATTTTCAATTATTCAAAAATGGACATAAAATATGTGGAAGAATAGAGGTTTACTGGAAGTGCTCATAGTAAAAGAAAACATGTTGTTATTTACCTTCACATCTAAAGATGCAGTTATGAAAATGGTGGAGGAAGGTCCCTGACATATCTTAAACCAAACTTTATTTCTATAGTCGAGGAGACCAGGGATTTATGCAGATTCCATTAAACACCAAGTTGTTCCTTTATGGGTGCATTTACATAATGTCCTACTTGAATATTGGACTATTAAAGGTTTTAGCAAGATAATTAACATCTTTGTATAGATGAAAATACTACACAAAGAAAAAGAGTTGGATATGCAAGGTTGTGTATAAACATGAAGTCATTACAAAATATGTCAGAAAGTATAACAGTTTTACAATTGGAAGCCAATGAACCCTTGTTTGAAGACAGTGTCTATGTTAATTATCAATGGAAACAATCACTAAAATCTTGAGGAAAAAGGTGGATACCTACAGGTAAGAAGTTCTTAAGAGGAGATTATGAGAAGTTGATAGGATTGGATGAGCATACAGGTCATGAGTGCACTCAAAAAGAATCAAATCAAGAGATTGTGCAAGAGGTAAACATAGAATCAGTGAGTAATGCACAAGTGGTAACTTCCCTCTCTGTAGATGCTAAGATTCAAATGGACACTCCAGAAAAGAATGGGGAAAAGAAAGAGGAGGTAGAACAATTTAAACTCTTCTGCAAGGCTAAATAGAAGTGGATCACTCGAAACCTTCTCCTTTTCTATAATGGAAGATGATCCGAGAACATCTTTTCTATAATTATAGTTTTTAATCTAGAAATTGTGGAGGTAGATGTCTTGGAAGTGGAAATTCAGGTGATGCACATAAGATGACACTTCAAAGTAGAGGATGTGTATATTTTCTCCTCTGTCATAGATGGCTCTAATTATGCCTTCCAAAGGAAAGAGCTATGAAAGAGTTTGATGGATTTCCATAATAGAGTGTTTGGCCCTTAGGTTATCAGTGAAGATTGTAAAGCTACTCTGTATAGAACTGAAGCTGAAAGGAATGCTCTTCTAAAGAACTACACATCAGACTTTAAGGATTGTGTGGAGATAATAGGCCTAATTGATGTCAAATGTCAGGGTCACATGTTTACTTGGAGTAATAAACAAGCAAAGGCCTGGTCTATAAGGAAAAACTTGGATTGAGTGCTAGTAAATCAAAGTTAGTTACTTCAGTTTCCTATAAGTTTTGCCTCTTTCTAAGATCCTCTCTTCTCTGACCACTCTTCTGCCAGGATAAAGGGTATGTTTTTAAAACAAAATGCTAAATTTCCTTTCAAATTTAACAACTTTTTGACAGATATGGAAGGTATTCAAGAGGTTGTTCATACAGGAATGTTGAAGGAAGTGTATGGAACTAAACAATTTATATGTGTTCAAAGGCTCAAAGTAGTCAAGGATGAATTGAAAAAAATAAATGCAAAAAGGGGAAGCTCCACTATTGATGTAATTAAAAGATCTAAGAGTGATCTTTTTATTATTCAGGGGTAACTTTCTAGTAAACCTGGGGACCCTCTACTTTTGTCATTGGAGAAAAAGAAACTTAACAGCTATCTATCAATAAGAATCATGAAAGTATGATAAAGCATAGAGCAAGGGTTAATTGGTTGTAGGAAGCTGATGAATGTTCTAATCTCTTCTTCAACTTATTAATGGGGAGGATGAATAATAATAGAATTTGTTTAATCCAGACTGAGGATGGCAGGCTACTCAAGCATCATGATCAAATCTTATAAGAGGCAAAGAAATATTTTAGTAGATTTTATGGTCAATTAATAAGGATTCCAGTTACTTAGCAATTGATAAACTCCTTTATCTCGAAGAAGCTATCTCAAGAAGAGACTCTTAATTTAATCAAACTTATTCAAGATATAGAGATTGAAAAAGTGATCTCCCAATTGAATCCAAATAAAGCTTCAAGTCCCGATGGCCTAAATGGGGTTTTTTTTACAGAAAGCTTGGGGTGAGATTGGAAGGATGGTTTAAGCAAGTTGTGAATGAATTCTTCTTTACTAATGCATTATTAAAGCAGATTAATAAAACCTTCCTCTGCTTAATTCCCAATACCAGTACCCTTAATTCCTTTGAACGATTCAGGCTTATTTCTTGTTCTAATATTCTTTATAAGGTGATCTCTAAAATTTTAGCTAATAGGCTCATGACAATTTTAGGGACGTTAGTTAGTAATAACCAAAATGCTTTCATGCAAGGAAAGATGATAAAGGAAAACATCTCCATTGTTTAAGAGCTCATCAAGGGGTAACAAAGGAGGAGTTCTCTGCCAAACTATGCTTTTAAATTTGACTTCAATAAGCCTTTGATTGTGTGGAATGGAAATTTATACTTTTGGTGATGGAGGTGATGGGATTCCCTTCTATATTCATTAAATGGATAGAGCCATATATAATCACCACTTCCTATTCAATGCTAGTGAATAGTGTACCAACTAGATTATTCAAAGGATTGAGAGGACTTCGACAAGGTGATCTTATGTCTCCCTATTTTTTCATCCTTTATATAGAGGTTCTAATCTTATTATTGAAGCATGATGTGGAGAAGGAAAAGGGATTCCAGTTTCATAGCAAATGCAAGAAGGTATCTCTAATCAATCTTTGTTTTGCTGTTACTCTTTTGCAAGGCACATCCAACTTCTATTAAGATCTTGATGTCCTCTCTAAAGCAATTTAGTAATCAACCTAGTAAAGAGTCATTTTGTACTGACTAATAGTGCAAATGGATTAGAAGTTGAGATAGCTGCAATATCTTCTATGGAAAGGAAACAATATCCTTTGTGCTTTTTAAGACTACATAACTTTTCTTGAAAGTTAGAATTATTAAATGAAAATTTGTTGGTGTTTAGTCATGAATAAAAATAAGAATTTTTGAATAAGAAATTTATGGAGTTTATTTATGAATATTTTTGATTTCATATGGTTGCGAGGATTAAATGGAAGTGTTAGAATTAAGTTAAGGAGTTTGAAGGCATTAGATTAAACACGGAAGGGTAAGTTTGGAAGATTATAGTAGTTTTTAGACTAATAAGAGAAGAACAAATGAAGGTGCGTGAGTGAAGTGCTGGAAAAATAAAATAAGAATAAGAAGAAAGAGACATGCTCGTGTAAGAAAGAAAGAAAGAGAGAAGTCGAAGAAGAACCTAAAAGAAACTAGAGAAAAGGAAGAGAGTCATGTAACAACAAGAGAAAGGGAGAGACGTGTTTAAGAGGTTAGGAAAAAGAAAGAGAGTCGTGTAAACTAAGAAAGGAAGAGAGTAGTAGAAACCGAAATAGAAAAGGAGAAGAAGGAAAGAAAGAAAAAGAGGATAAGAAGTAGAAGAAGAAGATTCAGCTGCATTTTTGGTAACCTCTATCTTCTTTTCTTATTTTGATAGAAGAAGAAAGTAGAGAAACTAGGTTTTTATGAGCTGAAATAAAGATGAAAAAAGAAGAGGAATATGTTTTTAGATTTTTATGAACCCTTAACTAGATCTTAGTTCTTCTAGTTAGATAAACCAATAATAGATTAAGTTTAAGCACATTCATGGATATTTAAGCTTATGGAAGCTTTATTCATGTATCATGATTAAATGAAAATATGTTTGTGTGAAGGGCATCAAGAGGGTCGAAATCGAGAACAAGAGGAATGACAAACTTGATCTTGGAAATACCAAGTAAATAGGTGGGTAATATGTTTATAGTTTTATGATGATGAGCTGAAATTATTTGTTAGTATGTGTACTTAAATGATTGCTTTCACTCATTGTGAATGTGGGAAAAATATTATGTGAATGTAATATCATGATTGTTATGTAAGAATTCTACTGCTTTTGTATTATTGCAAAAACAGGAAAAAAAATTCAAGAAGCATGAAAATATGAATATGTTATGAAATATTTATGCATCAGAAAAATCTGCTTATATGGGTAAGAGAGATACCATTATATTCGTCACGTGCATGTTGACCAAAAGCCTTCTCCTGACTGCTTGCTTGTGGCATATGAGCTCCGAAGATGGACTTATTTCGTTCATGATGTAAACTTCGATTTCGTCATTTCGTTCTATGAGATTCTCTCGAGCCATTATGTTTGTGCATTGCATCTTAAATTGTTGAATATGGAGCATAATTGAGTGTTATTTTCTGATGATAAAATGAAACATATGATCTGATTTGTGAGATAATGTGTCCTGGCCTATGTGATTCTCAAGGTTTGAAATGTGGATAATGTGATCTGCTCAGTCTAAAATATAAGATGTTTATATATATATGTACGTAATTGTGTGTTTATAGTTCGTTATTGTGGGCTATAAACATATTAGCCAATGAGCTTCCAAACTCACCCCACAATTTTTCCATTCCTCAAGTCAAGAAATAGCAGATCAGTGCACCTTGTAAAAACTTCAGCAAATCTCTAAGAAATATTTCATTCGTAACTAAGTTAGTTTGGACCATTTTTGGTAGCTTTATAAGCATGTTATGCATAAGCATCAATGTTATATTTTTGAATTATGCTACTGATGTGGCTTTTATTTGTAATTGGAGTAATGTACCTACTCTATTTTATTTTGAGAAATGAATGACAGTAAGCGTTGAAGAATTTCTTCTATTCATGTTCAAATTCTTTTTCTGTTAAATTGTTATATTTTTGGTTGGGAATGGAATTGTTAGTTGTTTAATGGCCTTTGGATAAATATTCTTAAGCAAATGGTTGATTTGGGAGTTATGTATGCATGGTTTATGATTGTTGGGTTCGGGCCTTATGATAATGTGTAAGAATATATATTGACATATGTTAGAAAGAAAAGAGGAAAAAAAAAGGATAAAATGTGATCTGAAACTTCAAGGAATAAACAGTATTGATCTAGGTAGAATTTAATAAAATTGTCTCATAAAATTGTAGATCTTTCTCTTAGCTTTCTAATGACATAAATTTTATAATTTTTGAATTTTTGGATTGAAAGTTATGATGTTTTGAATTTGGTATGTGCGAAGCACGATCGCGACCAACTTTATTATCCACGACTGTTCACTGAAACGAAGAACCTTGAAATTTCACCCTTGTTCATCAAAATTCGCGATCGTGCCTCAGCATGATCGTGACTACCTTGTCTCACAGGTGTGAGAAATGAAAACTCACGCCCATGACTTTTGCTCTTCTGCATTTTGTTTTTCATTAGCTAATTATTCGTTTAACGACCAATCCAATTTATTTTTCATGTCTAATTATTCTAGGCTATTTATTTTAATTGTTTGTGTATTTGTTCTTGCTCCCACCAAGGA
>JAOQML010000009.1:18897155-18922282 GCA_027568935.1 Erythroxylum urbanii
CAACACAGAAGATAAAAGTCAACTACAGAAGATAGAACACAGACCATAGGCCAACCACAGAGGATAATAAGAAGGAGGTAAGTAGTTATATTAGTTGAAGAATATCGTCTGTGTTACTGTACACAGATTCGTCTGTGTTACTATTCACAGACTTCGTCTATGTTACTATTCACGGACTTCTTCTGTGTTACTGTTCACAGACTTTGTCTGTGTTATTGTTCACGGACTTCTTCTGTGTTACTGTTCACAGACTTCTTTTATGTTACTATTCACGGACTTCTTCTATGTTACTGTTCACAGATTTCGTCTGTGTTACTATTCACAGTTTATCTTCTGCCCTATTTTTTTCAACCCTTCAGAAGATACAAGTGGTCTTTGAGGTCTTCATGAAAGTTGTAGCTCTTGAAGTCCTCTTTCAAACTATCCAACGAAACCCTAAATTGGATGCCTATAGAAAAAGTTATGCCTATAGCCTCGAAGCAGGTACATGTGCAAAATAGTGGACTCACCAATACTATTCCTTGAGGTATTCGGGTTGAAATGGAGCATTGGACAAATCGACTATTTAGCTGCAAGTCGACTATTAACAATCAGACCTGTCAGTTGGATAAATGGATTTGTCGACTATTCGAAGAGCGGAGCTGAGCTTAGAAAAGGGAAGTATTGAATGCAAGTATGGTTGATGAATGTAGGTTATCCGAATGCGATCGCCGGGCTTCGAAAACAGGGTCCGACGTCGTATGTTATCAAAGAGAGCATGAAAGTTAGACTCTGAAAACGGGGTCTAACACCTTATGGTATCAGAGCAAGAAGATGAACCGATAATGATTAAGGTGTTCTCTATTGGAAATAGCTCAAGTCTTATGATTTTTTGCAAGAGTTGGACTTCAGAAACGGGGTCTAACACAACTAGTTAAACAAAGAAAATACTTTCAATACCATTGGATCTATCCAATTAATAGAGCAAGAAATAGGGACAATTTTCCATTATAAATAGGTAAAAGAATTAAATTGCTAAGGAGAAGATAACAAAACTGGCTTTCTAGTTAACTAAAAAAATAATGGAATTTATAATTCTACGTGCTACATTGGAGAACATGCTAACAAACCTATGATCTCTCCAAATACTATGAAAGTGGAAATTTGGAATCAGAAGTGTGACATTTAGATAACCTGCCACAGCCACTGCATTGCATATCTACAAATTAAGAATAAATGTACTGAGATTACAGAACAGTAGAGTGATTACCAAAACTTATCACTAATAAGGTGAATATATGATGATTGAAAAAGAAGCACCAACCGACGTCCTCTACTGATTCAGGCCACCATTTGCCTCAACATATAAGTAACCATTTGACTCAGGTAAACCTATGATAATAAATAAAACAACTATAAAATACAATAGTGATAAGCACAGAAAAAGTTTTTGCTAAAGATAAATATCTGCAAAATAATCAAATTGTGGAAAAAAATGCACGATTCATGTCTGTGGCTACATTAAGGTGGGGAATGTTATATTTAGCAATGTCATGTAAACAACAAGGTTATCTGTTAACCAAAAATAGTTAAGTTGTATGCAGAGGTTATATCTCCACATATGTCAAGATTCATGAAACAAATTTCATATCCTTATAAATAAATCTTTTAATAATTTTTTTCTCAATCTGCTCTAGTTTTTAGTTCTCTAGGAATTCCAGCGGTAACATAGAATATGTTCCTGTTATGATGATTGTTAAATGCTTCTGCTATAACAGTGCCAGAAATACATTTTGACTAGAATTAATAGCGATACATGAGTGTATCTCTGAAGTTTGAACATGTTGAAGGTGGAGACAAGAGAATAGCAGAACTTTGTACTGATGCATTGAACAATACCAGTCAATAAAGGATTGGCTATCTTTGGTTATTTTCCCATTCCTTCAAAACAAATATTCATAAACAAGCAAAACCATGTTGGCCTTCTAATTGAATAATAAGATAAATCAAAGCTATAAAGAGCTGCCTATGAGTTAATGATCAACATCTGAGAGGCAGGCTTTGGCCCCCAAAATGACATCATTTTAGTGTAACTGAAGAAAACAACATCATTTTAGTCTTGAGTTTCTTAAATCTACAAACAGAAGCGACATCATTTTAGACAAATAAACCAAAATGATGTTGTTTTAGAGAGAGGGGTTTAGGTTGGGCTTCAGGTCGACCCCTTGATCTAAGCTCAGCTTGAAGCCAGGTTAACTTGAGCCTAACCTATTAACTTCTGGCCATGTTGAAAATGTCATCTCTGTTAAAATCAGTTTCAAACCTAAATGGTAGCAACAAAATGGAATCTTAACACTTAATCCTCAAACAAATTAACCATATCTTTGACCCAAGAATTCTATTTTATTTCTTTATGAAAAGTAGCTATACAAAATGGAAAATCATCATAATCTTGCAGAAGTTACCAACCATCTTCATCAATCCTAAGTAATATATTTCTTATAGATAGTTCAGTCCCTCAAGAAGAAAACATAAGCGCTTATTGTTGGCTAATGGCAAACACATTAGGTTGCTGGATAAACAACCAAATGCTACCACTCATATTCACCCAAAGATAAACTACTTGATATATATGTAGAATTCTCAAAATTTGTACTCTATACCAATTTATTAATCCAATACTGCAGAACCTATTGCATAGACCAGGCAGCATTCAACACTGGAATTTCATGGTGTCAAGCATAATTAACAGTTACCATCCCTTTTTCACAATAAGAGGCACAGTACAACTCAATGGTAGAAAAACTCAAGTACATCCAACCAATCATTTGAACGCCATAATTTGCATCTTGAAAGTCAAATCCAAGCAGGCTCGCCTTTAGGCATAAAAAGATAAAGCCAAAACAAACTATCTAGCAATACTAGATTTTTAACCAAATATCTTTAGTTTGACAACTGATTTATCAAAAGCAAAGCTCTGTATGATGTTTGCAGAATCCATATTCGGGTCATCAACATAATTCATACCTTATGAAGACCTATTAACACAAGGTCTCCACTCACCACCTTTATACGAGTTTTTCCATATAGTAGATAGCTAAACGAATTTCACATTCTATGTTAGTAGGTAGCAGAATTGAATCAAATCACAAAAAAGAAAAACAAATTGCAAAGAAACAATTTCTATTGCCTGTATCTAACAAATTAGTGTAAAATAGGAAATGAAGGCAAAACGTATTGCATCAGCAGATGAATTATTTGCGTCCATTTCGGGCCAGAGTTTATTGTAACCCATGAAGAATGCTACACCATTCAGCATCAGAAAAGCTGAAATATAGAAACCATATGCAGTAGGAGTGAAAAAAACCACCCAAATAAAGAATAAAGAAGTCATCCAAAATTATCTCAAGCAACCCACTTGACAGAACCATAGTAATCCAAAATGAAAGGAACAAAAAAGGGAAAAAAGAAGAATGAGGAAGAAGAAAAGAAGAAGATGGAAAAGATCGAGAGCAGAGAGTAGAGTGTAAAGAGGGGCAATACTGACATAAAGGAATCAACTATCTTAAAACGCTCCAGTAAAGGAGCTGGTGAAACATTAGACCTAACCAGCTACTAACCAAACAAATAAAGAGCTTATTGATATGGGTCAAATAGCTAATTTAAGTCAAACAGCTAAAAAATAGTTGAAAAGTTATTAACCAAACACGACCTATACCTAACGACATACCTAATATTTACAAACACATTTTAGAGAAGATTGTTGGAAATAAATCCTTTAAGTCCCTCATGCGTTATAAAGAAAATTAGAGAATTTAATAATTTAATAAGTAGGCTTTTAATCTTTTAATCTATTACCATGAAAAGTTATTTAAGTATATTAGAGTTTTATCTCTGCTCAATAAGTTTTTGCTCACAAAATACCACCACGTACGAAAAATAAGATATAGTTTTGAGAAAGAGAGATTGGGTAAGGAGCTTATGTCTATGAATTGTTTTTACATCACTAAGAAATAGAGAAAGGTTAGTATTCAAAAACTCTATCTTTTTATGATAATAGAATTTTGAATATAAATTTATGTATGTAAGTTCCATGAATTTTTAGGTCATATCATGTTTTACGAGACTATGCTTAGATGTGGTATTGCTTCTCTTTTGTTGTGAATTTTTCATGATTTAGAGAATTTTATAAACTTTAATTTAAAATTTTGGAAAACCATAAATTTTGTTTTATATATGTTTCTGAATTATATGAAAAATTTTATGTTTTTATGATTTTGAATGTTAAATCAATTGTATTTGTATGGAATAAAAAAGAAAAAAGAAACGGAAGTTATGGGCGCTGGCATTGGGAATAACATTCCAACGCTGCAACTGGCCAGTGCTAAGTGTGGAGAAAGTTGCCAACATATTAATTAATTTTTGTAATTACTTATAAATTGATGCTAATGAATTGTAATGTCATAGGTAAATTGAAACTCATTACTATAGAGTATTTTTAAAATCCCCAAGGATGGTTTGTTTATTTTACAGTCAATAAGAATGAATATGGTATATAAAATTTATGAAAATCAGGATGGCTAAAAGAGCAAAACAACCACGAACGTTTTAATTAGACCCTAATGTTTCAGGGTGTTCAAAATGAACCATAACATTTACAAAACGTTCAAAATGAACCCTACTATTTAGAAAACGTTTAAAATAAACCCTTATTGGATGGAACCATTAACAGTGTTAAGCCTCTGTTAGTTAATTGTTGATGTGGAAAAAAAATTTGTTGACATGGAATTTTTTAAAAAAGATTTTGGAGTGGAACCCACTGATGATGATGTCAAAATTTTTTAAACGTTATCTCTTTTTATTTTTCCCTTATTATTCCTCAGATTTTGATTTTCTATTAATTAACAGGGTAAAGGCGAGGAGGTTGTTCTTGTGGAAGATGTGAAGGAAGACGACACAGATGAAGATAACGACGACGATAATGATGACAACAAAGACGAAGACGAAGATGAAGAGCATGATGAAAAGGAAGATGAAGAGCATGATGAAAAGGAAGATGCATCTATAGGTCTCCCTTTTACAATTTGTTTGATATAATCAAAATTTTATTCTAATCCTAAAGCCAAGATGAAATCAAAACAGTTACCGATTAGTTGCACCTAATTTTTGTTCTGTTTAAACATCTTTTTATCTTCATGGATTAGATTGTCATAGTAGAATTTGTTTTACCTTTTTTTTTTGACATAGTTCTAAGTCCTAAACTTGAACTCTAAATGCAACAGTGCGTTTATTAGGTGTCCATCCATCTTTACATGTCATTATCCTTATGATACTTTCCCAACTTGGTAAAAACCTCTTTGCTTGTAGTTCTAAAAAGTCTATTTATTTCAAATGGGATACAGGTATAAATGAGAGCTCAAAGTAGAGGAGAAGCAAAAAGAAGAGTCGCAAGGCAATGCTGAAGCTTGACATGAAACCTGTTACTGGTGTTAGCAGGGTATCCATCAAAAGAACTGAAAATGTTAGCTTTTGGTCTGATTTTGTCTTCTTTCATTTGCCTTTTTGAGTAGTTGCAATTAACCAATACCTGTAGCCCTTCTGGATTCTATTTTTCATCTCAAAACCTAATGTCTTTAAGAGCCCTAATTTTAAGACCTATGTCATTTTTGGAGAGACTAAAAATGAGGATTTGAGCTCCCAGATGCAAACGCAAGCTGCCCAACAGTTTAGGATGCTAGACATAGGTCCCTAGTTCTCCTCATTTTGTGTATATCTTGCAATGAGTGCATTCTAGGACACCGCATTCCTCTCCATCATCTTTGTAAAGATGGACTTGGTAGCTTTCACACTCTTTGTGTTTACACAGCCACTCACCATTGGTCTTAAGACATAACATTTCTTGTTGACATCCTGTTTAAAACACATCTAACTTCACTAACTCTTCCACATTTTTCATACATATTAACTAATGCATTACCCAAGATAAGATCATCCCTGAGTCTATCACACTTCATCACGTGAGCATAAATTTGCAAACCTTCCTTAAATGCTGCCAAACTTGCACAAGTTACGAAAGGGAGGAGGAGAGGAGCAACATATGCTACGTCTAAATGGAAGTGTTTAAATACAGTCATCAAAACACTGAACGCAAGAGGTAGAGGATGCGGGAGTGTGAGGGGTTTAGGGTTTTGCAGGGGTAAAAAATAAATGAAACACATAAGGGGAAGGGGGTATGAGTTTCAGGTGTGCAGTGGAGAAGAGATGGATGAGAGAGAAGATGAGGAGAGACGAGGGAAAGGGTGGAAAAAAAGAATGGGAGTTTAGGATTTTACAAAAATAAGAGAGAATAGAGATGGGAGAGAGAGAGGAGTGGGAGGTACAAAATTAACATGCAACATTTAAATGGAAAGGAGAACGACCTCTATTTTTTAAAATTCCACATCATCATTAGATAAGTCCTATTTTAAAATTTTTTTAAAAAATTTTCCACTTCAACAGTTAATTGATGGAGGCTTAACACCATTAGTGGTTCTGTCCAATCAGGGTTCATTTCAAATGTTTTTTTAAAAATTAGGGTTCATTTTTAACGTTTTGTGAACGGTTGGGTTAATTTTGAACACCCTGAAACATTAGGGTCCAATTTAGATTTCAGTGTAAACATTAGGGGGCGGCCAAATCAAGATTTATTGTATGGTATGTTAATGGATTGCCTAAAGGTGAACATTAATATACAATTTATGAATTTTTTTGAATATATGTAACATGTTGTTGTGTGACTCAAAGCATTAAAATTCAGTTATAACTTCCTATCGTAGCTATTGCCATGCATCCAAATCTCTTTTCTATTTCGATGTTTAATGGACTAAACTTCTCCAAATGAAGTTAATAATTCATGTTCTTTCTTGGGGGGTTTAAACTTGGATTTAGTACTCATAATTGAGAAGCCAAATGCTCTAAACATTTTAAGCACTGATGAGGAGAAAATTCATTTTAACAATTGGAAAAGATCAAACAAATTGAGTTTGATGTACACAAAGATGACAATTGCTAACAATATTAAGTCTACTCTTCCTAAAACTAAAAATGCTTAGGAATTACTTATGTTTATGGAAGAGCACTCCCAAATTGTTGACAAGTCTCTTGCTGAGATTTTTATATGTACATCGACTACTATGAAATTTGATGGAATATGTATTATGCATGAACAAGTCATTGAGATGATAAACATTATAGCAAGACTTTAATCCTTAGCAGAGGAAATGGATGAAAGCTTCCTTGTCTAGTTCATCTTTAACTCATTACTGTTTGAGTATGGTCCTTTTCAAATGAACTATAATATCAAGAAGGACAAATGGAATGTGTATGAGTTACAAAGTATGTTGGTTCAAGAAGAGACTAGACTCAAGAACAAACAAAGTCACTCTATTCTCTACAAGAAAATTGTAAATTACTAACGGAAAATTACCAACAAAAAAAATAATGTAGTAATTTAGCAACGGAAATTGCTTTCTATAGGTAAATTTGTCAAGAAAAAAGGTAATTTGTGAAAGAAAAAAATTTGTTACTAAAGGAGGAGACCAAATTTTCTGACGGAATAGTGACAATTGTTTTAAAAATAAGTGCCAATGGTTCCTGGTAAAAATTGCGTACGAAATTTACCAAAGGAAAAAAATTTCCTAACAAAAAGAGAGTTTCGTAGGGAAATTACTACGGCGGGAAGTTTCTGTAGGGAATTTACCTACGAAAACACTATTTTGTAGGTAATTTACCAACAGAAATACCAGTCCGTAGAGAAATTCCTTACAAAAACACTATTTCGTAGGAAAATTACATACGAAGTAGTTTTCCGTCAGTAATTTACCTATGGAACTCTCTTTCTGTTAGTAAATTCAAACAACGTCAAAATTTTGGTTTTAATTAAAAGGAAAACGACATCATTTGTTCAACCATAAATGACGTCATTTCCATAGCTATTTAAACGTCGATAACATCTTCTCCCCCACCGTCATTGTCGAACATCTCTGTAAAGATACAATTTTTTCCTCTTCCCTCACCATCGTCGTCTTCAATTCCATACACAGTCATTATCGTCATAATCTCTAGTTAATCGTCCATCATGGTTAGTTATTCCTCCTTTGCATTTAGTTTTTTATTTTTCTACTTGTTGTTAGGGAAGCTTTTGTTTGGGTCAATTTTGATTTATGTGGTTTGTGTTATCTGCGTCTATTTCAGAAGTTAATGGTTCATTATGCGTCTGAATGTGTTCCTTTTCGCAAACAATGCCACATACCTATGTTTTTGCTAATAGTTAGGGATGAATTTCTTATGCCTATAAAGTGTTTGATGAAAGTTCTATTATATATTATGTTATATTGCTTGAGTTTATTGTTTCCTTTTATTTTTAGAAAATAAGAACAACTAATTTCATCTTTCACGTAATGAATGTTGATGCTTTAATAATCTCCAGCATTGTTTATTTCATTTAAGAATGCATGTTTGTCGATATGGCTAAACATTCATCAAGTGAGACCATTTATTTACTGTCTTAAACAACTATTAGATGTGGTAAGCAAAAACCAAGATCTGAGACCATTTAAGAATAATGTGAGAAAAAGAAAGAATGATGTTTGACATTGGCTCTAAGCTGACAATGGTGAGTCTTGGTACATATATAAAAATATCTTGTCAATAAAAAATTAATAAAGCTTAACAAAATTACACGTTATGTTTATTTGAAAATTGAATATGTTATGACTACAAAATGTTAACATTATTTGAAATACTATCAAACATTAAGGTATACATATATATCAATGAAAAATAAAAAGGCTTTTTACTTCCTATTTTACCTAATTTTAATACCTATTAGCAACTTTATACTAGTGGCTTTGCATTTGTTTACTTATCTATTTTCTTGGTCAAAATATATTTGACTTAATGTGTATACTTTTCTATCATTTTAACTTTATAATGTATGTTAGCATTTAGGAATCTTATCTTAAAAATTTGAAGCTTTGTATCCATTATATTTGTTTACTTGCTAGTTTTGTAGGTAAAAATTGATTCGATTCAATATATATACATTTTTATTTTTTTAACCTTGTAATGTATGTTAACATTTAGCAATTTTATTGTAAAAATTTCAAGTTTTATATCTATTCAATATCGACATGAGTTACTCTTTATATAACTTTATTTTAGTAACTTTCTATATGAAGTGTTAAGTAGACTAATCATAGAAGCTAAAACAAACTTTTTCACACACTTTATTTGTGGCCATTAAAACCTTTATATAGCTAATGCATAATATAAAATAACAAAATTTTAATACTAATAAAATATGCAAAGAAGTAACAAAAATTTCAACTAACCTCCTAAAGGCTAGGACAATATTGGCCTAAATCAAACAAATAATAAAACAATTAAATATTGTAGAGTCCACGGACTTGGTCTAGGTAATTTATTGATAATTGGACAATTTATTTCAACACCCTCCTTTAAACTAATGTTTACAACATAAGCTTAATGATCATGCATATATTTTTCCATGTTGCATACTCCAAGCAATTTTTTGAGCTTATAAATGCAACAAATTTGACACTTAATGCAATTTTTTTGAGCTTCTAAACTAATTTAAAAGGTACTGTAACATAAGTTTAACGAAAATCCATATATTCTTTCATATTGCATACTTCAAGCAATTTTATGCAACTAATTTGAGGGGCTTTTTAAAAATAAGTCAGTAACATAATCCTCACTTTCAAGTAAATAATATCAACTATTTCTCTTTTGCAAGTTCATGCAAACTAATAATATTATATTAATGTGTTTATAGCTTCCATCAAA
The DNA here is from genome assembly GCA_027568935.1 of Erythroxylum urbanii. NCBI lineage: Eukaryota > Viridiplantae > Streptophyta > Magnoliopsida > Malpighiales > Erythroxylaceae > Erythroxylum > Erythroxylum urbanii. The sequence continues at coordinate 18,906,981 of JAOQML010000009.1, forward strand.
AACTAATAGTTAACTTACTTTCATAGTAAATTAGATTAAAACCTTCTTAATTGAAACAAAGCTTCTCAAGAATATTCCTCAACTATATTACTTAATAATCTTATATTTTTAATGATATAAACTCAGCTTAAGTAGCTAAAAGAGAGATAATAGATTCCTTCTTTGATGATAATGAAATAGCTTCTAACCCCATCATAAGGATATTGTCAAATGTGCTTTTCCTATCATCTTGATCTCCCATATAATTGATATTTGTAAATATAAGAAAATATGATATTTCTTCTTTCTTAGACAATATTCCATTTTTATCCTTTACAAATTTTTTAGAATTGATTTTGTAGCCATGAGATGCATCTCTTTCAGACATTCCATAAATTTATTAATGAGATTCACAACAAGCATAATGTTTAGTCTTATTAGAGTTAAGCACATCAAACTTCCCACATTTTTCTTGTAAAGAGTTCTATTAACTCTTTTACCTTCAGGATCTTTAATTATCTTCATACATAAGGATATAAAAAAAAACAATCTGACCTTAGTTGAACAAGATAGGCTTAGTGACCTGACTTAAGGCTTAAATTTTTTTAAAAATTTTGCCTGAGTTCCAGCGTGAGGAATGCCATCCTTATCTCTATTCATACATGTTTCTGTTGGTATGCTTATAGGGTCATATTTTTTTATTTGAATGTTTTCAAGATTTCTTATAGATACCTTTTATGTTACATTAAGATACCACATATATATCGATTAACTTTTATACTAAGGAAATAATGCATTAGACTAATATCAAACATCTCAAACTTAAACATCATAAAATTCTTAAATTTCTCATTCTTCACCTCATCACTATCATTATAAATCAAATCATTCTTATATAAGCAAATTATAAGCATATTTGACATAAAACTTAAAGTTCATTTCTAGGTTAATCATATACTTCACAAGTCTTAATAATGCTTCCATGCTTAAGGCAAATAAGTTAAGGTACAGAGGTTCCCCTTATGTCAAACCTTTAGTCACCTTAACAATCTTTGTTAGACATCTATTAACTAATATGCTAAAAGATGCAATTGTAATACATTATTCAATCATTAATAAAGTTTGAATGGAACCCAAATGTATACAAACTAATACAGGAACTTCTAGTAACTTCCTAGTGATGAAGATAATATCCTTCCCATCACTTGATAAAGTCTCTTTTTCATCACTTGATTATTCCTTTTGAGCTTTAAATTCCAAGTTCTTCATCTTTATAGCCAACTCCTCCTATTATGTCTCTTTTAGGCATATTTTATAGATGAAGAGAGATTTAATAAACTTTTTTAATGCAAGACATTCAAATGCTTGTCTTTTTAAATACTCTCAGCTTAGTTTTTTAAGCTTTATATAGACACCCAAGTAATTTTCTTATCATATCAATATCAACACAAGATTTTTCTAAGCCTTTAAGAGAATTTATAATATCATTGAATTTAAAGCTTATGCTTAAGGTTCTTTGATCACGCTTTATCTATATGAGTACATATTAATATGTAAGCGTATAACTTTTCTCTCTTTAACTTGGTTAGTTTCTTCATATGTGAATTTTAGAGTATGACAAGTTTCATATAGCAACTTACACATGGATGCATATTAAATTCATTTCGACCAAATGCATGAATACAATATGAATGTCTTTACTATTAAGTGAAATAAGCCTATTGTTATTGGTGCACTAGTTGTTAAAATCTCAATTGTATTTCTTCTTTCAATTTCAATTGGTGCATTAGGTGTTAGAATTTTAGTGTCCCAGATCTGAAAGACTATTTGGCTAGGTCTCTCTATTTACCTGGTGTTCATTTCTGGATTATAAACTAGGTAAAAGCCATCTTCTCGTTTAACTATGTTCTATTTCCCAACATAAAAACTACTCCCTTACCAAAACAAATATTATAGCGTGTGTTTTAGATATTAATGTCTCTGCATTTGTTAATTAAAAGTTTTGATCTTTTTGAGTTGATTCTTACAAAAATGTCACCGTACATTCCCAATGCCTTTTCTACTAAATTTGGTGGTTTTATTGTTATAGCAATGTAATGGTTGTGGGATTTTATTCTTAAACATACTTTTTTTTATAAAAACTCTAAAGCATTGGAGGTGGAATTGATTGTGATTAAGTTTTCTAATTGTGAAATGATATGGTGGGATTGGTTAGTTTCAATTTGGAGGGGAAATGGTCAAAAACTTGTAAAAACTTAGGGGAAATGAAGAATCTAAAGATGAAAAGATTTATACCTAGCCATCACTTTAAGGACTCAATGGACATCAAACATCCCAAAGCATATGCTTTAATATAATGCTTTCTTCTTGTGTTATTGTTAATGTGTAAACAAAAGATTAAATGTTCTGTAAGATTAATATGGATACTACCATAACGATTATTATATCTAACTATGAAATAATTTTTTAAATAATAATTTTGTATAAATGAGTAATGTTGATAGATCTTGATGCATAGACAATTAACAGTCGACGGTTTCATTAATCCTGAGTTTGTTAAGAGAGTTCAAGCTTTTATTGACTATGCATGTTCTGAACCTGCATATATGGATGGTCTAAAGATCGGATATCCATGTAAAAAAATGCAAAAATATTCGTTTTCTTCCTATTGATATAGTGAATCTCCATTTGTTAAGAAAAGGATTTGTTCCAAATTATTTTGAGTGGACACGACATAGGGAGCCATTAATTTGTAGCACCTCAAGGGGTAATGAAGTAAACTCGTCAATAAATGTGGATGTGTTTGAAAAGGGACTGGTTTTATAGCAAATAATGTGGGTGCAACTAAAAATATTTACACTCAAATATTTATGATGAAGTTGGTTATACCTTTCGAGCAAATATAGAAAATCTTAAAGAAGAATCAAACCCAAATTCAAAAAAGTTTTTTGACTTACTAAAATCAGCTAACCAAGAATTATGGCCAAGTTATGGGACCATGACTCAATTATCTTCAATTGCTCGAATATTGAACATAAAGTCTAAAGGGCATGTTTCTGATCGAAGTTTGGATAAAATTCTTGCTTGCATAATAAATCATTACCTCCTAATCATACAATGGTTGATAATTTTTACAATATAAAGAAACTTATTAGGAGTCTTGGTTTGTCTGTTGAAAATTTGATTATTGCAATTTAGGATATATGTTGTTCTAGGGAGACGATGTGGAATTATAATAGTGCAAATTTTGTGGTCAATTTAGGTTCAAACATAAAAAGTGTACTATAAAACAAAAATTATTACCTTGGAAGTGAATGTATTATTTTCCGCTAACTCCGAGACTTCAAAGACTATATGCCTCTGATGTTACTGCATCTTACATGAGATGGCATAATGAACATGAACATGAAGATGGAATAATGAGTCATCCATCGGATGCACTCATATGGACACATTTAAATAACACCCATTTTGAGTTTGCAGTTGAAAGTTGAAATGTAAAGTTGGGATTGTCGACAGATGAATTCCAACCTTTTGGTCAATCCGGCTAACAATATTCATCATGGCCAATCATAATTACTCCTTATAATTTGCCTTCGTGGATGTGTATAAATGAGGCATATATGTTATTGATGGTGATTGTGCCAGGGCTTGTGAATCTGAAGTATAAATTTAATGTATGTTTACAACTATTAGTATCCGAATTGCATCATCTTTGTGAATTTGGTGTTGATACATATGATGTATCTTTTAAACAAATTTTTTTAGAGAAACTTTAATGTGGACTATTAGTGATTTCTCTGCATTCGCTATATTGTCTGGATGGAGCAAAATAGGGAAATTGACTTGTCCTTACTGTGGCAATGATTCTAATGCATTTTATCTTCCTAACAAGGCCAAAACATCTTAGTTTGACAACCACAAGAAATTTATTCCTCCAAATCATTCATTTAGATGCAATAAACAAAGGTTCATTAAGAATAAGATGCTATAAACACCTCCTCCCCCTCGTAAAGCTGGTGAAGAGATATTGCAAGAGATTGATGAATTAGAGTTGTAAAAAGTTATAAAACTTGAAGTTGAAGAAGTTAATAGAAGCATTAGTAAAAACTTTGGTTGGAGAAAATGAAGTATCTTTTTTGATTTGCTATATTGAAAAAGTAATTTGATACGGCATAATCTAAATGTGATACTAAAATTTTTTTTTGACAATTTGTTCAACATCATAATGAACATTGAAGGGAGGATAAAGAATAATATAAAATCATGAGCTAATTTGAAACTTTTTTGTTAAAGGAATGATTTAGGTAAAGATCTTCGCACGGGTAAATATCCAAAAGCGAGTTACACTTTGGACAAAAAATCAAACCAAATTTTATGTGAATAGTTGAAAAGTCTAAAGTTTTCTGATGGTTATGTTTCAAACTTGGCAATGTGTGTGGATATGAGGAAGTACAAATTATTTGGGATGAAAAATCATATTTTTCATGTATTTATGCAAAGACTAATTCTAATTAAATTTTGGGAGTTGCTACTAAACAAGCTTTGGGAAGCTATAACAAAATTAAGTTTGTTTTTCAAAAGCTTAACATCATCTGAAATAAAGTTGGCTGAAATAGAAAAACTAGAAAGGGAAATTCTAGTTATCTTATGCAAATTAGAAGGGATTTTTTCTCCAAGCTTTTTTTATTGTATGGAGCATCTACCTGTACATTTAGCACACGAGATTAAACTTGCTGATCCAGTTTAATATCAATGGATTTATCCATTTGAGAGGTAATTATATTTAATATTTAAAGAAAACTTATAGCATGGTTTAATCACAGAATTGTAATAACCCTATTTGTAATGTACGCATTTGTATCATTTGAAGCAAAATGTAAAAAACAATGTTAGTGTTGAAGGTTCGATATGTAATGCTTATTTAGTGGAGGAAGCAAGTATATTTTGTTCACCTTATTTTGAGCAACATGTGCACACAAGAGAAAGAAAAGTTCCTCGTAATGTCGATAGGGGAGAAGCGGGTAATGTTGATGGTAACTTATTCATTTTCACATATCCTGGATAAATATATGGACGCTCAATAAGAAGAATGTTAACAGAAGAAAAAATAGAAGATGCCCATGGTTACATTTTATTGAATTACCAAGAGGTTAAACCTTTCATATAGTAAGTTTAAGTTAATTTTGAAATTGATTATTTAGTTTTTTGAGGCCAATGTTGTTCACCATTGAAATACATAATAATGCTTTTAGATTATACGAGGAATGGTTACATAAGCTAATGCTTGAAAAAACATAAGATGATATCAATAAAAAAGTTAAAAGACACTTTCCTTAATGGTTCCAGAAATATGTAAGTTTTCACTTGCAATAATTGAAATGGTTTAATTATCATATCAAAGTGTTTAAATGACATTTTACTATTTAATATGATTTTTTTAATGTAGGCCTTAGAAAATCCAATAGAGAACAAGTTCATATATGATCTTACTAAAGGACCTTTGCAAAATGTTAAATCGTATCCATTGTATTTTGTTAATGGATACAAATTTCATATAGAATATCACGGTCATAGCATGGCAACAATAAATAGTGTGGTTTACATATAGGGAGAATTGTTGGATTATTATGGTAAAATTATTGAGATACTTAAAATTGAGTACTCTGCATTGCCAATAAAACGGAGTGTGATATTTACGAGTGAATGGTTTGATCCAACTCCTAATGTTAGAAAAAAAGTGCACAACTGATACACTCCAGTTGAAATCAACCAGTGAAGAAGTTTTAGACAATTTGAACCTTTCGTATTGGCAATGCAAGTGATTTAGGTATATTATGTCCCTTTTCCTAGCTTAAGACAAGATAAGTTAGATTGGTTGGTCGTTTGCAAAGTAAAACCTAGAAGTATTTTTAAATTACATAAAAAGAAGAAAATAAAAGTATTGAAAGTGAAGCGTTTCAAGAAAATGTTCATGAACTAAATGCAATGTAATATATGAAAAGAATGAACCTTCGAATGATTCAAATAATGAATATCTTGAAATTTCATCTAGAGAGGATGAGGAATCTATAGAGGGCGAGAGATCTGAAGAGAAGCCTGACTTTGACTCTAATTCTTCAGAAAAAGAAGATGATGATGATTTTGATTTACAGTTAACTGATGATAGCGATTAACTTGTGTAAGTAATAGAATATTATATTAATAAATTTATTATTGCATAAAAAATACATTGTTATGTTTAATTTATATTGTTCTATTAGTGCAATAATCAATAAAATGTGAATTTCAGGTTAAAAATATGTCATAGAAGAGAAAACAACTAACAATGCGGCCAAGGGTCAGGTTACCATCATTTGGAGGAGCTAGTGTATGTCTAGGTGATGCATCATATTCTGCAAATGCTACAGAAATAGGAAATTTTACACATTCAGCTAGTACACATTCAGCTAGTACACATCCAGATGAGACATCACCTTCCTCACCTACAGTCTCTGTACTATCCAGCAGCCTTACTGCTACACCATTCGGTAACCTTACTACACCATCCAGCAACCCTACTCCTATACAAGAATCTAAATCTATACTGACAGAGATATCAAGGGTAAAAATGGCAGATGAAGGAAGCAGCCTCTAGCTTAGAGCTCAAGGAGTTGATGGAAGAATTTACATGACAATTGTCAACGATCTGTAAGTGAAATTCTAAAAATTTTGTAATACATGATAACACCATACGTTTATGCTGAAGTTATAGGTTTTAATTCGAAAATGATCTAAATTAGCTTATATATTAGGTTGCTTCCGTCTGAAACGTGTTATAGAAATATCTCATCCAAGTTTAAAGAGAGGATAAAACTGGAGGGTTATATATGGAAGAATATCACTTAGAAGACAAAAGATTTTTATTATCAGGAGTTTCAAGTACAAAAAATAAATTCCTTAATCTTTTTTATTTATCTAATTTTATACATTAATTAGATAAATATTGTAGTTTCTAAGTACTTATAGTATGCTATTTTTCTTTCAGAAAGAAATCTTTTAGGATTCAAAATTTAATGTTGTCATTTATAATGTATGGGAGAAGTGAGCCTGTGCATATTATAGAGACTTTCTTGGTTCGATACACAAGAATGGTATATAACCTCCTTATATACCTAAAGAAATATGGAGTCGTGGGCAGTAATATTCGTTAACACCCGAGGCAATCTCCATTTCAAAGCGTAATTCTGCAAACAAACCTGGAGGACCGGAGCGAGAAAGTCTACCCATACACACTGGAGGATCTATGACCCACCAGGAGCATGCAGAGAAACTTGTAAGTATCTAAATTTTACATTTATATTCTGATTTTTGTACTTTAATGTATAAAATTTGGTTTCAACGTAATTTGATGTATGAAATTTAGAATAAAAATATACGTGTGTTATGGAGAATGATAATGTTATAAATGTGTTGGGCCTGAGTCTCGGTACTTATTTCATGGCCAAATTACAAAAGGTTTGGGTGGCTTTAATATTAAAAAAGAAGTCATGGTTGTGAGATCAAATGAGAAAAGAAAGAAAAGAAAATAAAATAAATAAACTTGAATAAATAAAGAAGTCACGTTGTGAGAAAAATTTACAAATGAAAATAAAAAGTCACAGTCGTGACTAAGAGGAGTCACGAAAATGATTATTAAAAGGTTTTAAGGTCACAGTTGTGACTATAAGGAGTCACGGCCGTGCATTAGAGAACTCACAGTCGTGACTTCTTAAGTCACAGTTGTGTCTCATAAGAAAAGGGGCATGCGCCATCGTATGCCCTATAAGAAAAACCAGCTTAGTCATGATCGTGCCTGTGCACAATCGTGCATTTCCATTTAAAATGGGGTTGGTCACGATCGTGTGCACTTCAACTGTGCATGATCGTGCACTCTAACTGTGTACTCCAAATTGTAAAAATCATAACTCTCTAATCTAATATTTAAAAATCACAAACTTTATGTCGTTAGAAAGCTAAGAGAATAAGCTACAACTTTTACGAAGATAACCTTTTCTAATTTTTCCTACATCAACATAGTTTAATCATGAAAGTCAGGACACAATTTTTGTCCCCCTTTTTCCTCTATTGCCTATTATGGATTTTCACAAAAACCAAAAGACCCAAATCTAACAAGAACAAGTCATACATACAAAACTCCTAACATAACAGGCTCTTAACACAACCATTCATTTAAGAACAATCTATCCAAAAGTCATCAAACAACTCACAATTTTATTCCCAATCGAAATTAACAACTTAACAAAGTAGAAAATTCGAACATGTATAAAGGAAACTTCATCAACTCTTTCGTTCATTTCTCAAACAAAACAGAGTATGTACATTGCTTTAATTATATATCAAGGGTCACAACAGTAGCATAATACAAAACAAATAAGAATGCCCATGTTTGATATGCTTCTAAGCTACCAAAAGTATCCGAACTAACTTAGTTATAAGAGATAAGTTTCTTGAAGATTGTTGAAGTTTGCAAGGTTCAATGATCAGCTTGCTCTTCACCTGAGGAGTGGAAATAATGGGGTGTGCTGTGAAGCTCAGTGGCTAATATGTTTATAGTCATTGGTGATGAACCACGCATACAACTAAACATATACATATATTTATATCATATTTTAATCTAATAATCAGATTATCCACAGTTCAAGCTCATAGACAAACATGTTATCACATAAATCAGATCCTGGATTTTTCAACCATCAAATAATAACATTCAATTGTATATCATGTTTAACAAATCAAAGTGAAATTCACACAAAAAATGGCTTGAGAGAATCCCATAGAAAGAAATGGAGAAATCGAAGTAAAAACCATGAACGAAATGAGTCTGATTCTTAGGAGCTCTTATGCCACAAGCGGGCAGTCGGGAGAAGTCTTTAAGTCAACGTGAATGTAATAAACAAAATGATATCTCTCTTGCCCACACACAAGAAAAATTTCGATGTTCACACATTTCATCACATATTCATTATTTCATGCTTTTTGGACTTTTCGGTTTTTCATTAAGACAAATTGTAGTAAAATCTTTCAAGCATAACAAGATAACAAATCACAGTGTATTTTTTCCACATTCACAATGATTCAAAGACAAGCATTCAAGAACGCAAACATATAAGAAATCAGTCCATCATTACAATAACCATAACATATTACCCACCTAATTAATAGTAAATTTGAACTCAAGTTCGCCTTTCTTCTTGCTGTTGCGTATTTAGATTTTCGTGGTTTCCTTCAAACAAACAAACCTTCATTCAAACTAATATACAAATAGAAAATCCATAAAGCTTTAATATCCAAAAATGAGCTTAGACTTAATCTACTCTTAGTTTATCTAAGCTAGAAGAACTAAGATCTAGTTGAAAATTCATAAAAATCAATAATAGGTTTCTTCTCTCCTTTCTCCCTTCGTTTTCAACACATAAAACTCATTCTCACTAATTTCTTCTTCTAACAAAGCAAGAAGAAAAGATAGAGAATACCTAAAAAGTTAGCTGAACCTTTTCTTTCTTCTTCTTTCTCCTGTTTCTTTCTTTCGTTCTTTTTCTTTCTATGCTTCTATTTCTCCTTCTCTTCCAGGTCCTTCTACGACTTTCTCTCTTTCTTACTTACTTTACCCAACTCTTTTCATCTTCTTTTCTTATTAATTTAAGACAACTTTTAATCTTCTAAGCTTACCCTTCCATATTTAATCTAATGCCGTCTAACTCCTTAACTTAATTCTAACATTTCTATTTAATTCATGCCAACACATGTAAATAAAATATTAATAACTAAACTCCAATAAATTCTAATTTAATAAATTCTATTTTGTAAGAAAAAGTTTGTGGTCCAACAAAATGTCTGGTGCCATGAATGATTGTGTTGTTAAGAAAATGTTTTTGTTTAATAAGGGGTAAATATCATAAAAATAGAGAAAAATCTGCCAAAATTTTGTAAATTGTAGTTCATTTATAACACTTTATTCTGATGGAAGAAGCCTACACTACATCGGCTCTTTTTGCACACCCCCACTAAGAAGCATGACGGTGTGACCTTTGTTAACACCCAATGTAGACAACTTAATATGTGTAAAATTTATTCTTTAAATTAAAATTTAAAAAATGATCACTTATTAACTTAAACAATTATAATAATAGGACCAAATACAAGAAAGAACTGAACGACAATCTCAGAACTCTGAAATTGTTGTTGAGAGTCATACATATCTTGATGCAATTGGTGATAAGGATAGTAATGGAAGGATTTTTGGCTTAGGTTCATTTGCAAACACATGTTATTCGCAATCCTCTACATCCAGTACAACTGGATTAAGTAGGCGGTCTGCATCCAATGAGAGAGACGTTCATTTTAGGAACACGGTAGAGAGGTTGGTAACTCAGTTGCAACAGTCGATGGAGTACATAGCCCATCTTCATAATGAGATAGATGAGTTGAAGGGGAGAGGCAGCACCTAATCGCAAGAGTCAGATCATCCTCCTTCACCAATTGCATAGCTTAGATTTATACTATTTAGGTACTTAAGTGAATGTATTTGATGTTTTTCTACTCTTAAGTTTTTGTATCAATAATTTGCAGTTATTTTCAAGATACTTATTGTTGTACATTATAATTTTTATATTATATTATCAATCAGCATAATTTTTACATTATATTATCAATCAATATTATATTATTTGAAGAAATTAAATGTAGAAAAAATTAATAGATTAACAACAGAAAATTCGAGTGGGAAGTGAGAAGTGGTACCTGAAAATATCATAGGTAAATTACAGACAGAAAGTTATCTTTTGTAGGTAAATTACCAACGGAATGCTATTTTGTAGGTAAATTATCGACGAAAAGTTGCTTCCATAGGTAAATTTGCTGATGGAAATTGTTTATCCATAGCTAAAATTACCTACGGATATTACAGTTTTGTCGATAATTTACCTATGAAATATAGCATTCTATAGATAATTTACCTACAGAATTACAACATCCGTAGGTAATTTTAGGTACTGAAATTGTGATTCCCTCGGTAAATTTTAGCGACCACAATTTTAATTTTGTTAGTAAATTTACAGATTTACAATATTTGTGGTTGAATTTTACCTACGATCATTTCTCCTATGAATCTTTCTATCGGTAATCTTTGTTGCCAAATTTATTTTTCGACAAAAGACTAGTATTTTCTGTCGGTAATTTCTGTCACTAAAACCAATTCTTCTTGTAGTGATTAATTATGTCAAGAATCAAGGAGCTGGTAAGAAAGATAGAAAGAAGCATGAGAAGAAAGTGAAGGGACCCCTAAAAGTTAATGGGGAATCCTCTTAAATTCCCAAAAAGGAACATGATCAATGCATAAGGGATGATTTGAGAAGAAAGGTACGTCTAGTGCTTATCTACGTTTTGAAATAAACCTTGATGAAGTTCTTTTTAATACTTAGTATATTGATTCTAAATTGTAGTACTCATGTTTCTAACACCTTACCAGGATTCTTTATGACCCAAACGATGAGATCAAATGAAAGATTTATCTATATGGGCAACAAAATGAAAGTTCCAATGGAAGTTGTCAGGACTTATCACTCAAACCTAGATATTGGATATCATATGGACTTATATGAAACTTTTTATATTCTAGTATATCTAGGAAGTTAGTTTCTTTATCTAAACTTGATTGATCTGGATATTTATTTAAATTTGGTAGTGGTAGTTTCATTTTAGATAGACATATCCACTTGATTAGTAGTGTTGTATTGTATGATGGTTTATATAAATTAAACCTTGACATTTTTCATATTGAAACTTCATTAACTCTGAATCTTAATATTTTGGGTCAAGCGTAGTTTCATTAATAATAGATCTACTTAATTGTGGCATGAGCATTTAAGACACACTTTCGAATAACAACTTTAATGATTAGTAAAGAATGAAATACTTCCTTATTTAGATTTTACTAATCTTAACATTTATGTGGATTGTTTTTAAGGAAAACAAACAAAACAAAAATTAAAGAAAGAAGCTACGAGAAGCAGTTAATCTCTTAAAATAATTCACACTGATGTGTATGGGTCATTTAATGTGCCTACTTTCAATAATGGAAAAATTTTTATCACCTTTATAGATGATTCTTCACGTCATGGATATATTTATTTGTTATATGATAAATATAATGCGGTAAATACCTTGGAGGTATATATTAAAGCGATTGAAAGGCAATTAGACAAAAAGGTAAAAATAGTCAGGTATGAAAAAAGTGGTGATGTAATGGTAAGTAAGGTGAAAATGGTTAAAATCTTAGTCCTTTTGCTAAATTCCTTGAAAGATATGGTATTAGTGCGTAATGCACAATGCTAGGCACACCATAACAAAATGGTGTGACAGAAAGATGTAATAGAACTATGTTAGATATAGTTAGGAGTATGACATATAATTCATCTTTATCCACTTCCTTGTAGACATATGCTCTGAAAAATGTCATATACTTATTGAATAGGGTTCCTTGTAAGGCAATTTCAAGGACTCCTTTTGAACTGTGAATTGGAAGGAAACAAAGTTTAAGGCATTTATATATTAGAGGTTGCTAGGCAGAAATTACGCATTATAATTCACATGAAAAGAAACTGGATGTAAGAAAAATTAGTGACTATTTCATTAGATATCCAGAGAATCTAAAGGGTTTATATTTTATTATCCTAACATACTATAATAATTGTGGAAAGTAGTAATGTCAGGTTTATTGAACATAGTGAGACTATTGGGAGTGAAACACCACGTAAAATGGATATTCAAGAAATAGGAATGGATGTCTTTATGCAAGTCTATGTGGCTTGTACACCTACACAAATTTTGTTTCACAAATTATTGAACCACCTAATAATCATGAAGAATAACAAATTAATGAACCCACCATTTATAATGAAATTTAACATAAAGTGAATAAACCTGTAGTAAAAGAACCATAACAAATATCATTAATGAGGTCTCAAAGAGAAAGAAGACCAACTGTTTCTTATGATTATGTGGAATATCTTCATTAGTTTGAAAATGACATGGGAATTGAGAATGACCCAGTGACCTTTTCATAAGCCATAAATAGTGAAATTTTTGATAAATGGTTAGATGCTATGAAAGATGAATTCAAATATATAAAATCGAATAAAGTATGAAACCTTACAAAATTGCCAGAAGATTACAAGAGAAGTAGTTGTTGATGCTTCTTTAAAACCAAACGCGATTCTTTTAGTAACCTAGAACATTACAAGGTCATACCAGTTGCTAAAGGAATTACTCAGAAAGATGATATTGATTATAAGGAGAGATTCTCACAAGTCTTTAAGAAGGATTCACACAAAACTATTATGGCTTTGTTAGTGCATTATAATTTGGAATTACACCAAATAGAAGTGAAAACTATCTTTCTAAAAGGAGATTTAGATGAAGAAGTCTATATAGACCCATTGGTTCATAAAGGTTGGAAATAAACACAGTGTGTGTAAACTAAAAAAGTCAAAATACGAACTTAAACAAGCTTCCCGACAGTGGTATTTTAAGTTCAACGATATTATTGTTTCCTTTTAAATTAAAAAAGAAACACTGTTGACTAATGCATATATTTAAAGGTCAATAAGAGTAAGTTTATTTTTTAGTTTTGTATGTTGATGACATTTTGCTTGCATTTAATGATCTTGGTCTATTAACTAAGACTAAGAAATTTCTCTTTAGTCATTTTGAAATGAAAGATATGGGTAAGGCAACATATGTGATAGGAATAGAAATATTATGTGATAGATCACAAGGATTGTTAGGATTGTCTTAGAAAGCATATATTAATAAAGTATTATAGAGATCTAGGATGAAAAAGTATTCAACATCACTCATTTTAATTAAAAAATGGAACAAGTTTAGCATCATACAATGTCCAAAAAGTGACTTACAACAGAAGCAAGTGAAATCAATTCCATATGCATATCTAGTTAGGAGCCTAATGTATGTTTGGACATGTATATATGAGACTAGACATAAGTTTTGCAATGGAGATATTAGGGACATACCAAAGTAATCCTAGTATGGATCACTGGAAAGCTACAAAGAAAGTTCTGAGATATTTACAGGGAACTAAAGAACACATGCTTACTTTTAGGAGTTCTGATCACCTTTAGGTGGTTAGATACTCATATTCAAACTTTGATGGTTGTATATATATAAGAAAATCCACTTTTGACTACATTTATATGTTAGCCGGGGGAGTCATCTTATAGAATAGTGTGAAACAATATGTAATTGTTACATCTACTATAGAGGTTGAGTTTATGGCATATTTTAAGGCCATGATTAAGACTAAATGGTTGTGAAACTTTGTTTTAGTGTTTGGAATTATCGACAATATAGCCAGGTTGCTGAAAATGTGTTGTAATAATTTTGCAACAATTTTTGTCTCCAAGAATGAGAAGTATTTCAAATGTACTGAACATATGGAACTGAAATACTTTGTCATTAAAGAAGAGGTTCAAAAATGTAAAGTACCAATAGAGCATGTTAGTATCAATCTTATGTTTGTTAACCCTTTTAACAAAGGAGTTACTGCCCAAAATGTTCTTTATTCATATAAAGAATATGAGTGTTATATGTTCTGATGATTAGTAGATGGTGTACCTATTGTATTGGCTCTTATTATATATTTGACACTCTTTATGCTTTAATGAATGTATTATTTCTAATTTTTTTGTTTTTTGTATGTATTTGACTGCAATATATGTTGTTAAAAATAGAACTGAATGGTAAATCCTATTATATACTTTCCATTTATAATCATAATTATGGAGAATGACTAGTATAGTGATACGGGAAGGAAATATGTTGAATTAATGATGTATGACCTTTATGAACTTTGTTAATCTTAAACTTGATTATTATTACTGATGATACTGATATATATGAATGATGACTATTGCATATTATGATTGTTTAAATTATTGATCAAATGGACTACATAATTTAATAAATGAGTCTTTGAACTTTTAGCACATTATAATGGGAAGTTTTAAAATTGATTGATGATTGTCATTTTTTTTAAGTATATTAGGATTCTATCTCTGCCTAATAAGGTTTTGTCTTTTCATAAAATACTATCACCTGCGAAAAGTTAGATTGAAAATTTAAGAAAGAGACTAATTAGATAAAAAGCTTACGTCTATAAATCATTTCTGCATTAGCGAGCTGTTGGATCCCGCTTTTAGGATTTTTATATTTTTATTTTATTTTATTTATTTTATTAAATTAGTATGCATGAAAATAAATTAGAA
>JAOQML010000009.1:18924369-18934887 GCA_027568935.1 Erythroxylum urbanii
AAAATCAGTTGTTATTAGCTATCAAAGATGTAAGGACACCTAATTAATCGAACCTCGTTTGAAATTTTCTTATATTCTTATTGTTTTTCTTTCTATTCTATTCTTGTTAGCCTATATTTTCTCAATAAGTAATATCATAGTATAACTAAGGTAACAATGATTTAAATTGCAAAGTTTGAAGTGGATTCAATAAAACTGAGAATTTTAAAATGTGGCAATGAAGAGTGAAGAATTTGTTGGTGCAACAAGTTATGCCAAAGGGGCTACAAGAGAATAAGTTGAAAGATATGGATGAGCTCGATTAGCAATAGTTACATGCGCAATCGGTTAGAACAATAAAACTTTTATGTCAAACAAGGTCATCTACTACGTCATAGAGATTGCATTTGTTATGGATATAAATATAAATATATATAGACTATACAAGTTGAAGATGCACAGAGGAATAGATCTTGAAGAACATATCAATACGTTTAACCAAATAGTCAGTGACTTGTTAAAACTTGAGGTGACCATAACAAATGAAGATAAGCAATTATTCTACTTTACTCTTTACCTACATCATATGAATTTTTGATGACTACTCTCATATTAGATAAGAAGACAATTTTTTTGAAAGACACAACTATTGTGTTATTGACTCACATCTAATAGAGACTTAATACTGACAAAAGCTCTCAAGTTGAAGGACTATATGTAAGGGGAAACTATAATAGTAGGAGGAAGAAGTATAAGCATGACTCGTCAAAGGGGAGTTATAGATCTAACTTTAAAGGTATGAAAACAATCTAATACTATAAGTGCGAGCAAATTGGAGATTTTAGGAAGGACTATCTAAACAAGAAAAGGCATGATGACAAAAGGAAATTTGATGATTTGTTAATTATGTTAATATGCTCTACATTTCAACCCATCAATTATAAGATTTGTAGACTTTGGATATGAGATTCTCGTATCATAAACACTAAATAAGGACTGGTTTGTGTTAAACATATCAAGTAACTTAGGTATATTTGTATTTAGGATGATAAAACTTGAGAAATCATCAAAATATGATAGGTCATGATCAAAATGTTTGATGTTGTTGTCAGGATGTCATGCAATATTCGAATGTGTCATATTTGAGAAAGAACTTGATCTCTTTGGACACCTTACATGTGAGTGCTTTTGACAATATAACTAACAGAGACAATATTAAGGCAATAAATGGTGCATTGATTATAATAAAAAGGCCAAGGCTAGCAAGAAACATCCACAAACTAATAAAGAACATAGTTGTATATAAATAAATTACTGTAGTAGAGTTAGAAGATGATAATGTTGGCTTATAACATATGCTACTGGGTCATCTAAGTGAGTGAAAGAGAAGATGACAACACTTGACAAACGGAGCCTATTAAAGGACATCAAATACTATAAATTAGATTTTTGTATATTTTTCATGGTCGATAAATAGTCTAAAATGACGCTTAAGATGGACAAGCACAAAATCAAAGAATTTTCAATACTTTATAAGTTTTATTAACCAATTTTAAGGAAAGTCTCAGTGTACTTATTAAAGTATAACTTTAAGGTCTTTACAAAGTTCAAGGCATAGAAGGCTAGGTAAAAAATTAGATAGACAGAAAAATCAAGGTATTAAGATCAAACAACAATACTAAGTACATAAGCTCGCAATTTTAGATATTTTATATGGAGTATGGAATTCTAAGATTTTATACAGTTTGGAAAATGCCATAACATAATGGTGTTTTGTAAAGGATAAATAGATTCATAACTAAAAGGGCCAAGTTTTTAAAGATGGATACATGGCTCCTTAATTTTTTTTAAAGTGAAAGTGGTGAGTATGGTGTGTTACCTCTTCAAAAGATCACTCTAAACATCACTGAATGAGTGCAAAGGAAGTGTGGTAAGGAAATAACATAATCATTCAAATTTGAAGATATTTAGATGTCCTACATACATTCATATTTTCAATGATGATAGATCTAAGTTTGATTTAAAATAAAAGAAGTGTACTTTCATTGGCTACTCTAAAGGTTTAGGCCAAAAGTATACTTTAAACCTTAACATTTAGATCATAATACAATTTCAATCATAACATTTTGAAATGTTCAATTTAAGCTCTGCGTTTACAAAATATTCAGAATAGACCCTAAGTAAACAAAAAATTAAACAGAGTTAAACATCTATTAGTTAAATGTCACCTCAATGATGACATAACATTATTTATTATTTTACTTAAAAAGTGGGCCTCACTATAATGTGACAGAGTGGAACAACTATATAAAATTAAAAAATTATTTACATTAATTTATATTGATCCCTAATTAAGGAATTCACTAATTGGAAATAGTAGCGGTCAGGCAAGGATGTTTTGGTAATCTAGCGAGAGTGCAAAGTATAAAAGGATGTTTTTGTTAGTGTGGATAAACGTCTAGCACTCCAGCATATGGAATCTGTAATTTTGCATTAAAGGTGGACCTAGGTTCAGAATTAAAGAGGCGGTTGTAAGCAATTTAGTAAGAGCAGGGGTAAATGAGGCAGAAATGGAGACAGTTGGAGATGGGCACGTAGGGATGGCAATTTTGGGCCGGCCCAACCCTAACTGACCTATTTTTGGCCTGGGTTAGACGGGCCACGGGCCTGTTATGGGTCAACCATGGTCGGCCCCCCATTTTGTCCAAAACGACGCTATTTTGTAATTTTTTAATTAAAAAATATAAACGGGCCGACCACCTGCCAAATAGCCTACCAATGGGTCGAGCCGCAGGCCGGCCCATCCCGACTAGTCATAACCGAGGGCGAACTGGGCCAAGCTGAGGACAGTCCGAGCCTGACCTGGCCCAGCCCATTGACATCCCTATGCGCTCGTGGCTATTGATCAATTGCATCAGGAAAGGAGGCAAAGTTTAAGACCTAAAATAACTAACACTAGGCTGAGTGGTTATGATTGGTCTAGCACGTAGTATTAAAGTTTCAGTTAGAGGAGAGAGAGGTAAGAAAGGATTGACTCAGATTTCATTTCTCTTTATGGAATTTTCTTTCTGTCTGGAACTAAGTCTCTTGATTCCATTTGTGTTGTCCTTGTAATTGCTCTGCTGTGATTCTACTATATGTCAGTAGTGTTTTCTTCCTTATAAGAAACAAAGCCATCAACAATAATACAAACACAGAGTTGAGCCATTACTGTTCGATTAAAGTTCTCTCAAAATCTACATTCATTACAATTGGTGCTTTCATTACAATTCATGGCTGAAAATACTCGCTTAAAGGAACTCTCAGCTGATATTAAACGGTTGCTAGACGCGATGGAAAAGCGAGATAAGGAGTATGCTATTCGGTTCAAAATGGTGAAGTCAGCCATTGATGGGTTACTCAAGCAAAATTCCAAACCAGAGTTAAGCTTTACTACAACCTCCACTTATCAACCATTTCAGGTAAGGAGTGTTAAGCTTGATTTTCCTAGGTTTGATGGATCAGATGTCCTTCAATGGATCTTTAAAGCTGAACAATTCTTCAATTATTACAATGCGTCGGATGAACATTGTTTAACTATTGCTGCAATTCATCTCGACAAAGAGGTTGTTTCGTGGTATCAAATGTTAACTCACTCCAGTCCCTTTCATTCATGGGTTGCTTTTACATGTGCTTTTGAACTTGAATTTGGACCCTCTCCCTATGAATGTCCCATAGCACAACTGTTTAAACTAACACAAACCACTACTGTATATGATTACTATGTGCAATTCACAACTCTTGCTAACAGGGTTCAGGGAATTACTCCAAAAATCAATGTTGGACTGCTTTATTAGTGGTCTTACCCCTGATATTCATCCCGATGTCATTGCTCAAGCTCCTACCACTTTAATTCGATTCGTGTCCCTAGCCAAGCTATATGAAGAGAGGTATGCTGCTAAATCAAGATTTTATAATTCCAGCCCTTGGCCTAAAATACAAACCACTCAAAATAGCCTACCAATTAACCAATCCATCAAATCAACCACTTTACCCCCACTCCTTCCCTCACCGAAACAGTATCTCAATACTAATAATCTGAAAACTACAAATGTAAAAAAAATGACCCCAGCCGAAATGCAATTACGAAGGGATAAAAGGTTGTGCTCTACTTGTGATGACAAGTTCACACCAAACCATAGGTGCCCAAACAAACAGTACCTTATTCTGCATAAGGAAGAAGATGACTCCAGTGAATTACAACCGAATCCTACTAATGGTAGTGAACATGATGATAATCAGGAATCATTGGATCAACATTTGTCTTATAATGCTCTCAAACAATCCTTTGGGCTTGGCACAATGAAATTCCAAGGCCCTATAAATGGAATGAAGGTTCAAATCTTATTAGATAGTGGCAATTCAAATAATTTCTTACAACCAAGGCTAGCATATTATTTAAAATTACTTGTTGAACCTATTCCCAACTTGTAAGTTTTGGTTGGCAATGGTAACTCCTACAGTTAATGAACTCATGGATGAGTTGCATGGCGCTCAGTACTTTTCTAAATTGGGCCTAAGGTCAGGGTACCATCAGATATTGGTAAAGGAAGAATATAGGCATAAAGCAGCCTTCAGAACTCATCAAGGCCTCTATAAATGGCTAGTAATGCCATTTGGACTCTCTAATGCTCCGGCCACATTTCAGAGTCTCATGAATGAGGTATTCCAGGGTCTTTTACGAAAATATGTTTTGGTTTTCTTCGATGACATTTTGGTATACAGTTCTTCTTGGTTATTACATTTGCAGCAATTGAGGTGTTATTGAAATTATTGCTACAACATAGGCTCTTTGCAAGGCTATCAAAATGTTCCTTTGGGTTGTAACAGATAGATTATTTAGGTCATACTGTTTCTGGTTAAGGTGTGGCAATAAATAAAGAAAAAGTTAAGAAAATGTTGGATTGGCCTGTGCCTGCTAATTTGAAATAGTTGAGAGGATTCCTTGGCCTAACTGGGTACTATAGAAGATTCATTAAAGGTTATGCAACTATAGCTGCTCGTTTAACCAATTTATTGAAGAAGGATAATTTTTCTTAGAATGATTCAACTGCAACTGCATTTACAAACCTCAAATCTGCTATTACGGAAGCTCCAATTCTTAGTCTCCCTGATTTTTCTCAGCCATTTATTCTTGAAACAGATGCTTCAGGTTTGGGAATTGGAGCAGTGTTGAGCCAAAATCACCATCCAATTACATTCTTCTCAAAAAATATAACTCCTAGTATGCAAAAGCATTCAGCTTATGCTAGAGAATTTTATGCTATTACTGAGGCCATTGACAAGTTTCGACACTAATTACTTGGCCATAAGTTCATCATTTGGACTAATTAAAGAAGCTTAAGGACTTTAACCGATCAGGCTATTCAAACCCCTGAACAACAGAAGGCTATTCAAACCCCTGAATAGCAGAAGTGGTTGCATAAGCTGTTAGGATATGACTTCTCTATTGAATACAAGCATGGGAAAGAAAACGTAGCTATTGACTCTCTATCAAGATCCTTCTTTATGGCCTGGTCTTAACCTCAGTTGTCTATTTTCTCTAATCTTATAGAAGCTATAGTAGCAGACCCTAAGTTAAAAGCCATTGTTGATTTTTGCATTGCAAATCAGCCCCCTAATCCTAACTATTTTGTTCATGATCAACTTCTCTTTTGGAAAGGTAGACTACTTATTCCTACTGCTAGTGCGATAGTTCAGAAAATCTTGCATGAATTTCATAGTTCTCTTGTGGCAGGTCATACTGGGTTTACTGAAACCTTGACTCAAATTTCTGCTCAGTTTTTCTGGTATGGTATGAATCGGGATATTAAAGAATATGTGCAAAATTGTCTTATTTGTCAACAAGCTAAGACAGAAACAGTTCTTCCTTTAGGTTTACTTCAAATTTTACCTATTCTAAATCGGATTTGGGAGGATCTAGCCATGGATTTTATAACTGGACTTCCTTCAACAAGTGGTTACACAGTCATACTTGTGGTAATTGACAGACTATCTAAGTATGCTCATTTTTCTACCTTGAAGGCCGATTATTCAAGCAAGGGAGTGGTAGAGATCTTCATGAACTTTGTGGTAAAATTGCACAGTTTCCTTAAGACTATTGTTTCTAACAGAGATAAAGTCTTCACAAGTCAGTTTTGGCAACATCTCTTTAGATTGAGTGGCACCTCTCTGAACATGTCTACTGCATATCATCCTCAGTTTGATGGATATTCTGAAGCCTTGAACAAATGCCTTGAAATGTATTTAAGATGCTTTACTTATGAAACTCCTAAGGAATGGATTAAACTCTTACCTTGGGTTGAATATTGGTATAATATAACCTATTATACTAGTCTTGGCATGATACCATTTAAAGCTATTTATGGTCGAGACCCTCCCACATTGGTGAAATATGTCCCTACTAGTAATGATCCAGTTTCAGTTCACGATCAGCTATTGCAGAAAGATTATGTCATTGGTAAGTTGAAGTTGAATCTCTAAAAGGCTTAACAGTATATGAAAAAGTATGCTGATCAGAAAAGTAGGTTTGAAGAATGGAAGGTTGGAGACATGGTGCTAGTGAATCTCCAACCTTATCGACAGCATTCCATTGCTTTGAGGAAGAATCAAAAACTAAGTTTACGATATTTTAGTCATTCCCAATTATAGAGAGAATTGGTCAAGTTGCTTATAAGTTTTCGTTGCCAGTTACTGCAAAAATAAACCTAGAATTTTATGCATCCCAGTTGAAATTGTTTAGAGGTGATCACGTTCAACCATATGTTCCATTACCAATTACCATTGATGAATCCTACCCTGTTATACAACCTACGGCCATTTTGAAATCTAGAGTGGTTATTAAGGGCTCTCAACATGTTCAGCAACATTTGATTCAATGGGACGGCATGGATGCACCTCAGTTAACATGGGAAGATCACAACACATTGAAAAAGGCTTACCCTGACTTCAACCTTGAGGACAAGGTTATTCTTAATAGGGGAGGAATTGTAAACAATTCAGTGAGAGCAGGGGTAAATGAGGCAAAAATGGAGACAGTTGGAGATGGGCACGTGGCTATTGATCCTTTGCATCAAGAAAGGAGGAAAGTTCAAGACCCAAAATAACTAACACTGAGCTGAGTGGTTATGATTGGTATAGCAAATAGTATTAAAGGTTCGGTTAGAGGAGAGAGAGGTAAGAAAGGATTGACTCAGATTCCATTTCTCTTTATGGAATTTTCTTTCTGTTTGGAACTAAGTCTCTTCATTCCATTTTCGTTGTCCTTGTAATTGCTCTGCTGTGATTTTGCTATATGTCAATAGTTTTTTCTTCCTTATAAGAAACAAAAACATCAACAAAAATACAAACACAGAGTTGAGCCATTACTGTTCGATTAAAGTTCTCTTAAAATCTACATTCATTACAGCGGTACCATAAGAAATTGTATTAAATTATTAGGGCCCAAGGCGACTTTAAGCCTAAGCCATGGTCTTGAATTTGAAAAGGTTTTTAGATGTTTAGTGGCTATTTGGGGGTGTGCATTATGGAGGAGGATTCCCACTAGAACTTGTAGTGGGAGCTTCCAAATGTGGTGGAGGGTGGTTTCTTGACAGTTGATTTGGGGTGGGAACCACTAGCCATCCCTCACTTTAAGACGTTGCAAAGCAAATATTGATGGTTTTAATAAGTCTTTTTCCATTTAGACTAATATCATGCAAGTCATCACAACACTAGGATGCCTCACACCTTCTATTCCTTGTGAATTTTCTTTGTTCAACCAAATGGATAAGCTAGAATGACGTTAAGAAGCAGAAGCAATTCTGAAGCAGAAATCTTTATGGAGGGTAACTAAAGGCAAGGCTACAAACTATGTTTTTCCTTTTCGGTCGAACTCCATTACTTGTGCTTCTCCTATCCCTATAGATTTTTCTCATCCTTGAATCGATAAAGCTTAACCATCGCTTCAATTGTCAATGAACATTTATGGTATGATATCTTATATTGATTGTCATTAACAGATAAAGAAAAAAATCTGAGATTCATATAAACCCCATAAAGTTTTTAGCTAAATAATGGGGTAGTAGTAGAAATCCAGAGATTGGTCCTAACTATATATGAGGAAGGAGTAGGTTTTAGGAACTCAACTTAGTTGATATGCAGATATGAGAATGCATATGATTCTTACAACAAGGACAATTCCTTACTTTTGTTACAAAAGAATTGAATTCCTAGTTAGTGAATTCCTTAATTTAGTACTAACATAAATTAATGTAAATAAATTCTTATAATTTTATGTAATGGGTCCTACTCTACCACATGGCAGAGGAGCTCACTTTTGGACTAGTAAATAATAAACAATGTCACATCAGTACTGACATGATATTTAACTCACAAATAGTTAACTTTATTAAAATTTTCATCTACTTAGGGTCTATTATGAACATTTTGTAAACATTAGGGTTCAAATTAAAAGCTTCAAAATTTTAGGATTAAAGTTGTATTTTGACGTAAATGTTGAGATTCAAAAAATACTTTTGGCCTAAATGTTTAAAGGGATACAAGTGTTAGGGCCCAACACTGTAGATGGTAATAAGTAGAAATGTAAGATTGATTAAGGAAATTATATGGAAAGGATATGTTAGGATCAACATAAGGTGGTACAAATGGAACTAGATCAACTTGGAGCAGTCTTGAAAAGGGCTAAAAATTCTAGTTGAAGAACGATGTCAAGAGAAGAGCATCAACATATTATAGTCACAGATAAAATAAAGTGTACCATTAATCATGGGGATGGTAATGGGTCAGGCTTATCTCTGGCCAGGCTTAACTTAACTCTTATTACATGTAGCCCGAGCTTAACTTAAAGCCAAGCATGACTCAAACATATGGTTTGAGTATACTTAGATTGTTACCAAAATGATATTCTTTTCGTTGAGGTGTTTAGGCTATATTAGGTTGCATTAGGCCAAAAATATCATTCCTAATTATGCTACCAAATAGATACAGTTGAAAAGACTCAATATCTTTCACACTCATTATAAGCAATAAGGATCTAACTATTTTTTAGGAGGTTATGAACAATTAGGAGAGAGATAGATGGATGAGAGCAATAATGGAGGAGGTGGATTCATTACACAAGAAAGAAAAACGTTCAAAACTTGACTAATAGTGAACAAATACGTATAACGTTAGAGGATTGATTATAATGAAATATTTTCCCTGATGGTTCTCCATACTTCTATTAGGGACTTTGATGGCGTTAGTAGCTAGTTTAGAATGCACTTAGAATTGATGGATATAATGCAATTTTTCTTTGTGGTAACGTAAAGGAACAAGTTTACATAAAGTAACATTAACGATTTGGTTAACCTAGAAAAGAGTATCTAATATGCAGATTGAAAATTTCACTTTATTAGTTGAAGTAATCTCCATATAATGGTATAAAATATTTGACTCATATATGATTTGAATTGGCTATATGAGTTGTGAGTATGATTCTTGTGTATACATTAAGAGCTTTGATGATGGATCACTTATTTTTATATTATTACATATTGATGATATATTAATTATTGTAAAGATTATGATTGAACTAAAGGCCTTGTTCAAAGAGAAATTAAGATGAAAGATTTTAGTACTAGTTAAAAAATACTAGAAATGGATATTTAAAGGGATATGAGCTTTAGAAACTTTTGCTTATGTCATTCCAACTGCGTTGTGAAGGTATTAGACAAATTTGAAATAAACAAGGTTAAACTTGTGAAAACTCTAAGTCTGACTACTTCATTGGCAAATCAATTCAAACATTTCCCAAACTAGTGTCTCAAAATAGATATAAAGGTTAATGATATCTCTTTAGGTTCCACATGCTAGAGTAGTTGGATATTTAATGTATGCAATTATTTGTAACAAGTTGAATTTGGGTCATTTATTAGTCAACTTAGTAAGTACATGTTGAGATATGAAAGATGTCATTAAGAAGCAACAAGTGGATGTTTAAGTACTTAAGAGTTGTATTAAATCATGAGAATATGTTTAGCAATTAGCAAGGTGACCCTTTGGTTATGGAATATATAAATTCAAACTATACATGAGATTTAGATAATAGAAAGTCTTATAGTATGCTTTTACTCTTGTAAGAGGGCCTATTTGTTAGAAATTAACATTATAGTCTATGGTTGTATTTTTTATAATTGAAGTAAAGTATATGGCAGTGATAGAGGCTGCTAAGGAAGCATTATGACTTATAGCATAGGGGCACAAATTAAGGTGGGAGTTTGAATACACTATAATAGTCAAATTGTCATGCATTTGACAAAGAATTACATGTATCAAGCAAAGACTAAGCATGTAGATGTGAGGCTTCATAAGATCATAGATGTAACATCCCCTCACCTATGGGAAGGGTAATTTAGTAAATTGGAACGGGTTAGGAATGCCAAAAAGTGTTTTGCTATGTTCATGCATTCATTTATGCACATGAATAGCGAATAGTGAATTTTTGCACATGTAAATGAT
>JAOQML010000009.1:18943189-18953318 GCA_027568935.1 Erythroxylum urbanii
ATGATTGTCTTTTTTGCATATTAATTGTGGTTATTATTTATAAGTGAAATATTTAAAATTTACTATTATTTCATATTAAATTATTAATTGTGATTATTATTTATTATTATAATTTTTAGAAACAGGATTGATGTAAACTTATAAAATATACAGTATATAACTGTATAATACACCAATGGACTATTTTGCAAAATTTATAAAATTTTAGGGCATATTTCATAAATTTAAAAATTACCCGAAATGGTACCTGG
This sequence comes from Erythroxylum urbanii, assembly GCA_027568935.1. Classification (NCBI taxonomy): domain Eukaryota; kingdom Viridiplantae; phylum Streptophyta; class Magnoliopsida; order Malpighiales; family Erythroxylaceae; genus Erythroxylum; species Erythroxylum urbanii. Next base: position 18,943,441 of record JAOQML010000009.1, read on the forward strand.
TATTGACAGGCACCGGTATAGTACCGTACCAAAATCCAATCCGATGCTAAGTCCGCTACAGTATTCGCAACTTTGAAAGAGACTCAAGCAACCACGGTTGAAATAAGTATAACCATGGAAATTGATAAGCAAATAAAACTCATGAAGTATGACATTAGTTTATTGAAAAAAGAGAAAAAAAAAGCTGAAATTTATTTTAATAATTATTATAATAGGGTTTGTTGTGCTTATGGTTAGTGTTATTTTAAAAAATGTTGTGGGAAAATGAAACTGAATTGTAATATTTTGTTCTAAACTTGAATTCTAATGAATGTAATAATATGATTATGCGTTAAAGCTTCTATTAACACCTATAATGTAATATATTAAATATAATTGTTCTCTTTTATTTCTCATCGTTTGCAATAGAACTTCTGTTGACACTTGTAATATTTAGTAATTCATAACAGTAATATATTTGGAATTCATTAACTAATAGCATAAAACACATCAATATTAGGTATAAATTTGGAATTCACATATAAAAATGGAAATTATATTTATGATTATTGAAATTCATATTCAAAAGTGACAGATATATATGCATGCCAATCTAACTATAAAAAAAAAGTACCAACAACATCCATTCATACAGTATTATGCAAACAATACATCCATCAAAAACTTATTGCCAACATATATGACATATTTAATGTGGTTGATTCTATGCCACATGGCTTTCCTCATTTGCACTTAACTAAGAAAGTTGTTCGTGTAGTAGTTGAGTCAATGCTCTCCTCCTTTTTTCTTCAACTTGTAACTTTTGAAAAATGATGTTAGATTATCCTTTGAACCTTAAACCCCTTGGCATAAATGATAGCTTAAACATATCTCAATCAACATTTCCATACTTCCTTTCACTACTATGTGAAGAGTTACCAACCTAGAAACACACTATCATTCACAATATTCATTTGAATTAATTATTAATAATGTAATGGATAATCATGTATCAAAATCATAGTATTGCTTTATTGACTTGGTACAACAATATCTTCAAACATGTTTGCACCAATAACCTATATAAATAAAATCTAACAAAATCATCAATTATTACAACTAAGATAAATTTATAAAAAACTGAATGGTTATATACATGTAAAGATACCTCAATGAAGACCTAATAAACATTATGGAAGTAACAATGTGAGTTTGATATATGAAGCAAAGCATGTTAAGTAATGGAAGGTTTGAAATCAAATAAGGTTTTACATTTTCTAGAGTTATCGTCACATTTCTTACATTTTGATACGTGTCCCATCTGAGATAATTTATTTGGATTTTTAACTTTTTAAGCTTATTTGGACCTTTTCTTTTAGCTATTTTTGGTCTCCCTAGTATGATTCTTTTAGGTTGTGGGTGTATCACCTCTGCATTAATCATAAACCCAAAAAATGCACCCCTAATAGTAATAAGATGTAACATATGCTCATATAAATTAAGGAATTAAGCCTTCTTGTAGCAACCATCTATAAATGTCCTAACACTTTGTTTGGAATGGTGAATAGCACTTATCACATTATTTGTAAAGGTATCCATATAAATTCCATGCCCGATAACTACATGATTAGAGTCAACTAATCTTTATAGTATGTTTGTCATTACTCTTTGACACTTCATATGCCCCATTTCCATTCCAGACTATTCCACGTCGCATTGAATCTTTTTTTCTCCAATTTCTTTATAATGGTCAATGCAACATCTAGCTTCCAAGCATATAAAAAAAATCTCTCATATATGCATGTCTTTTTATCACCATGGTTCTAGTTGCTTCAAGCATACTAATAATTTGCCTATCTCTTATTGGTAAGATCCATCGACTAAGGTTTTGCTCATATTGTTGTTAGCAACTAGGCATTTCAATTTAAAAGACCGGTAGCATGTTGCCTACCTCTCTTTAAGATATTCAAGAAATGTTAAAGCAAATCCAAGTTTTATTTGATTTAGTCTTTTTAGCTACTTGTTGAAATCTTCTACGTATGTTTGCCATGCATAATTTCAAAACTGCTTCTGCAAATATTTTCCCTATTAGTTCATATGCGAATTGTATAATATGTGTCTAGCTCACATTCAGTGAGTGGCATTTAGTAAATGTCTGAGTGGCATTTAGTAAATGTCTCTTCTACAACTCTATGCAGTCCTTAAAACAATAGAAAAATTTCAGTTAAAATAAAAGAAGTTGTATTCTAATTAATTGTAAATATATGAAGCATAAGATACTTTTTGTATATCAAATATGATTAAAAGTCCTTCGTTATTATCCAATTCCAAGTTACAAGCCAATATATTTATAAATAATCTCCATGAATTAGTGTTTCTACCTCCACAACAACCCAATTAAATGAATACATCCCTCTATTACCATCCCTTCCTATTGCACTTAATAACTGACTTTGAAATTCTATCTTCGAAAAGCAACCATCAATACCAAAATTTGGATTTAAATGCCTCCATCCTCTTTTTATGACATCAAAGCAAATGTATAACCTTTTGAACCATTAACAAGAGATAAAGAAATATGAATAAAATATATAACCTTACTGTAGTTTTTTGTTTATATGAATAAATATAATTTTCTATACCTGTAACAAAAAATTATCTTTGTTCTTTGCCTGTTATAACTCTGCTGTTGAACCAGCATTACCAATCTACAATTCATATGCATATATTTGTCGCAAGGAATATTCATTCATAAAACCAATTGCCCTCTATTTTTTCAATCTCCTTTTCACTACTTTATACTTACTTAACAGATATATTAAGTTTCTCTGTACACTCTTCTACAATCTTTGTCGTTTAGATACTAGACTTATTAAGAATTCTATCGCTAAAATGCCTCATAAGGAACTTAGTTGAAACTAATTTAGGTTTGTTGGTAGTGAAACAAATATGATGAGGATTATATATCTTCTCTTTAAAATATTGTTTGCTCCTTTCATAACCAACATACTACTCCCATGGGCATCCCTCAATACACCCAACTATAATCCTATGGCTTTCACTCTTCTTCAAACTAACATTGTATCATATTTATACTACATAATCTATAACAACATCTTTAAATTCTTTTTCATTTCCAAAGTCCAACTCCAATCTCTAATATGGTGCCACATTAGTTAAATTATGCCTAATATTTGTACCTGGTCTTTACAATGGTTCTTCAGGTTTTTCACCACTTCGATGTTTATCACTACTAATAAAACTACTACAATCAGCTGAATTAATTTCAATTGATTGGTGATCATCAAGAATATCAAATTGTACATACCCATCGAGTTGTCGAAGCCACCAAAATAATTCTGATTCTCTAAACTTTTTATAGTAGTGTTAGAACTAGGTTAAATCCCTAGAGAACTAAACACTATTATCTTAATTTCAAGTAATAAAATTAATGGGGTTTTTGGATTAATTAAAATTAGTAAGAAATCAAATTAAATCAACTGAATATAAAAGAGAGAAACTCAAGATTACCAAACTCCGATTCAAGAAAAAGATCTCATCTAATTGTAACATTGATCATTGGTCTAAAAAGAATATTTTTCACGATTCAAGCAGTTAGTCTGAAACATATTAGGATAGCCATAATAAGTCTCATATTTTCTTAAATTAATTGGTTCAACCCAACTTCCAAACAAAAACTTATCATCCATTGACTAGGTATGATAATATTCCATATCAAATAAATGATAGCAATAAGTTTAGTGAACAAGACTAACCCTAAATTAAATAATCGATATAGCTGTAATTATTCTACTTAGTTTTCTTGTTTATCATAAGTTAAATATGCAATTTCGTAAGTAACCTATTTACTACTTGTACCAACCCTTTATGACAATTACAGATCACTAAATTCCTAGATAGTGATAGACTAATTAATATTAAATTAAATTGTCAGATTAACTAATATTTATCATTCATGAAATATGAGAACTCAAAATAAGAAATACTTAAATTAAAACATGAATAAAAGGTAAGAACACAAAACCTAACAAGGTTACAACTAGAATATCAAATTCCCTTGAATCAGAACAATTGAGTTTAGCTACATATGGCTTTTGCTCCAATAACAAAAATAGAAGAAAGATTAAGAATTACGAGAAACGTAAGATGAGAGAACCCTTTTCTGTTGTGAGGAACGTCCCCTTTTTAAAGTTTTCTGATCTATTCCTAATCTAATTCTAACTTGTAAAGATTTTTATCTAAAACAAATTCAAATTCCTATATGATAAGGACAGAAGGAAGTTTCCCAATTAAACTCCAACTCTTTAAGTGATCAGCCTTATCCATCGTAGCAATCTCTTTACTTCATCCAAAATTCGTGATTATCATCAATAGAGTCCCAAATTGATGGAATCTCTATTTTCCATCTCCTAAAACAAAAATATATATATTTTCATATTTAAGCACCAAAATAAATCTAAAACAAAAGAGATAATATCAAATAATATAGCAAGATAACATCTTATCATGTTCCCCCACACCGGACTCATGCTTATCCTCAAGCATATATCAATTCAATACATTAATCTTCTTCACAAAAACCTCTCATCTTCTTTCATGTCATCCAAAAATATCCAAAATCTAATTCACATTTAAGGGTTAAGATAAAATAACAATCGAGAGAATAAGCACTCATATGACATATTGTTAAAACATACCATCTCATCAGTTCCATCAAAATCAAACGAACAAGACTTGACATCCTCACAAGGATTTCACTCTATACGCTCAAAGTGTTTAAGGTTAATTAAGCTCTCAAATCAAAACATAGGAAGTTATTTCCATAAACTTGTTCAAGAATCATATCTCCACTACTGAACAAAATGAAATTAATGCATGAATCAAAGGGACTTTATAAGGGTTGTAACATGGCTTAGGTAAGGTATGAAAAAAAAGAAACTTTTGGCTAAATAAATTAAAGGGCATCATACAAACTTATCTACCCAAGTTTCAACTTAAGTCAAAATTCGCTAGATTCAAATAGCATCTCTTTTGATCACTTTTTCCTTTCTTTTCTTTCTTTTTTTGTTTCTTTTGTTTTTTTATTTTTGGTTTCTCTCTCTCTCTCTCTTTTTGAAAAACTATAAAGAGGATTTTTTTGTTACTTCTCCTCCATTCTATAAAAAATCAAAACAATGCAACTTGAATCATCTAATTTATTTTTCACAGAAATAGTCAAAATCCTATGCAAATGAGTTGATACAATTCCTTCAATTTAGGGATTCACAATCATTAAGGATATCAACAACAAAAAGGGTAAATTGGCTTGTAGCAAGGTTATTATGCAATAAAAAAAAGGATAAGGCTCAAATTAGTTTTATAAGAATAAAAAGTAAGGTAGGCTTGTATAGGTCAAAAAATGGTTATCCTAAATGCTCTCATCATCTTTATACACAAATTTATCAAAAATGTGGTCTCAACACATATTCAAAAGCAAATTTTAGTATAAACAAACTATGTTTAATAATACACAATAAAAAGATATGAATGAACATATATGTGTTGAATGCTTTTAGGCTCAAAGCTCATGTAGGTGTCAAAAATGCATCAAATCTTGCACACTTTCATTTAATAAAATCAATGAGATACTTGAAATAATTTAATGAAAACATTAATCATGCTTGTCTCTCTCATGAATTAGATCTTAAACCAAAAATGTATCCTAAGTTAAGAATTATTCATAACAATAATTAGAAAATTATGAAGTTATCATGAGAAATAATTAATTTATGAATCAACATATCATGAGTCTAAACACAAATCACAACGTTCATCATAATATAAACATTTGCTTCCTCACACCTAAATCATAAATTGTCCCTAATGTATGCATAAGATACTCACAACTCATCAAGAATAATCAAAGAAAATAAAGAATAAAGGACTCCTTTGAGGTGTGAGTATCGGAAAGGAGATGTACTATGGAGGTGCAACTGTTGTTAGACGTCTTGCTTGGGTTTGTGGTGTGGGTGAGAAGTTGTTAACTATGCAGGCTGGTGGAGAGCTGTATAAGGTGGTGGCTGTGTGATGTTTTTCTTGATGGTCTGCCAAAGGAGAAACAAACAGATTAGGGTTATAGGGTTTCTTTTTTTAAAAATAATAAATAAAAATAAAAATAAAAATTGTTAAAAATCATTTAAGTAAAGAAAGAAATTAAATAATTAAATGACAGATTAAAAAATTAAAGTTTTTTTCAGAACACTAAATCACATAAGGTGAGATTTTGTCTAATGAGATTTAGTAATCTGGAATTTCAAAACACTAAATTGCATAAGGCGAGATCTTGCCTTGTGAGATTTAGTAGTATAGAAATTTGAGGTCTTCACTCCAAAATACTAAATTACATAAGGCGAGATCTCACCTTATGAGATTAATAGTCTCAAATTTTAAGGTCTTCAGTCCAAAACGCTAAATTACATGAGGCAAGATCTCGCCATATGAGATTTAGTAGTCTGAAATTTTAAGACCCCTTTTTCCCTTAAACTAGTAAATTAATGTTCCAAAAAAAACAAATGCAAACTATATATAAGTAAAACAAAATTAATAACAACTATCATATTTCAAGTTGCCTCCCGAAAAGCATAGTTATTTAACATCTTTATGCTCGATGTGGCTTTTTCCTCTCCAACTTTTACGTAATTGTAGTTTTATACTCCTTAAGTAGTGTTACTAGCCCTTCCTTTTGCTCTTTAGTCACCTTTTTAAAATGATTATAGGTAATGACTTTCCATCACCTAAATTGACATACTTTAAGCGATTAGGTAACAACTTCAATTGTATCTTTGGAGCCTGCAAAATAAAAGGTAAGATTTTCTTATGAGTTATAATAAGTTCAGCATTCAAAGTTTTCGAATCTATTTGTTTGTTGATAACGATTTTGTAACTTCACAAGTTTCATTAATTTGCTCGTTCACTTTTGATTTAGCCTTAAACTCTAACTCATCTTCAATATTTTCTTCATTAAACATATCTTGCATAAATGAATCTATAATATCCATATGATAGACATGTTGAAGATCATTAGGGCATTTCATTGCTTTGAAAATATTGAACTTTAATATCTCTCCATTAAACTCTACAGAAAGAGTACCCTTATCCACATCATTTTTCGTCTTAGCCATCTTCATAAACAACCTACTTAATAGAATCGAAGCTGAATGTTCCACACTATCTCCATCTATTTTCAAGATGTAAAAATCCACTGAAAATATCAAACCATTAACTTAGACTAAAACATCCTCAATAACTACAATAGGACGAATATATGAACGATCAGGTAGTTGGATAATCACATTAGTTTTTTACAAAGAATTCATATTTAAAGCTCGATAAATTGAGTGTGTCATGACATTAATAGATGCATCTAAGTCTAGCATGACACACTCATTTTTTATTACCAATAACACATGAAAGTGTAAACATACTTGGATCTTTACATTTTTTCAGTAATTTCCTATTTATCACAGCTGATACATTATTACTTAAAATTATTCTCTTCTTGTCCTTCAGCTTCCTTTTATTTATGCACAACTCCTTTAAGAATTTTGCATATTTTATAACTTTCTTGATGGCTTCTAAAAGTGGTATATTGATTTTCACCTTTTTGAAAGTTTATAAGATCTCTTTCATATTCATCATCTTTTGGTTTAGCCAACCTAATAGGAAAAGAGGTAAACGTGCATTAATTTATATTAATGAAGATGAATCATTTTTTACCTTTTTTTATTCTTGAGTTGGAAGTTCTTCCATCTTTTATCCATCATCGTTCTTTTCTTCCTCCATTGGTAAAGAAGTTCCAAAATGAATTTTTGTACCATTTCCCAAAGTCATTACACTCACATTCTCTTTAGGATTCACCATCATTTGGGAAGGTAATTTTCCTGGCACTTGGGCTTCTAAATTACTTACCGAGATGGCTAATGGAGTGATTTGATTTCTTAAGATTTGAAGGCTTGCCTTTGTTTCCTATTGAAATTGTTGAGTATTATCAGTAAATGCCTTAACAATTTCATCTAAAGATATACCTGAATTTGAAGATTGAGGTTAAGCATATATAGGAGCTTAAGGTTGTTTAAAATTGTGAGATTGATGTCGTTTTTGCCCTTCTTGATTTCCAAAGCTCAAGTTTGGATGTTCCCTCCATCCTGGATTGTAATGATTAGAATATGGGTCATACTTTCGATGAGGCTGGCTAGGAAATCACCTTATTACGTCAGCTTCTTGAAGAGAGTCTTGTTGTAATGTAGGGCACATATTCGTAGGATGTCCAAAGAATGAGCATATTCTACACACTCTTGCCAATTGCAATTGACCTATAGCTAGTTAACGAACTAGAGTAGCTAAATAAAAAATCTTATCCTTAAGGTGCATGTTACTGATAGTGCGTGTTGAGTGCACTACAAAATTTACCTAACTCTACACACTAAAATTTGTAGTTATGGTGAGTTGGGATCGAATCCACAGGGAGTGTTCGGTTAATTTTCGTAAAAAATTAATTGATGCAAGGAAAAAATGAGGTTTTGGATTTTTAAGCAATTTAGAAATTAAAGAAAAAGTAAAATATTAAAACAAATTAAAATAAACAATCGAAAATGAGAAAAGTGTTTAATATAGGTAAGGTCCAATTCTATGGTCAATCTCGACCTAAACACAATCAAACATATTCCATCATCCTAATGTCTTTATAACTCTCTTCAGACTATTGATCTGAGACTAATAGAATGCTCTACTAATCCCGATTTTCCCTTAGGTCATCTTTAATCAAGATACGATCGTTAATTAGACCTAACTACCGAATAACCTAGGATATGATCTCTAGATTCAATTTGGCAGCCGCATTACGCATTGGAAAATGATTGATATAGGCAGTAACCTCACACGTTCTAGTTATCTAACCTAAGTTATGTCGTTCCTAACGATTGACGATCATTAAATGCTACTCACAAACATCAAAAGTAACGATTACGGATATCATTCAATGTTTTAGCAATGGGTTCGAAATAAAACAATCAAAATAATGTATTAAGATCATTCATCCGAAAACCTAATCAAATCAACACCAACAACACAACCATCCGAAAAGAAAATATAACCTTAAAGTGATAAAAATAGCTTAATCGTAATTTGGCGTCGATATTCCCGTTGAACCGGTATCGAGAAGTTAGCCTTCTATCTCCATTTTTATGCTCTAAGTATGAACCATCTTTTTCATCCTTCGGTGGTAGAAAACAAAGAAAACCTACCCATCCACTCTATTCCACGTTACTGGCATCTTTTTCCTTTATTACTATTCATTGATAGGACAAATAAAGATAGTGATCCATCTATACTATTCACGCACTCTTCTCTTCACGCAGCTCTCTCTTCTTTAATTACTCATGCCATTCTCTCCATTACTCATACCACTATTTCCGCTGTTCTCTTCTTTATTTCATCCACGTTAATACTCTTTCACTGTAACTTCATGTGACAATTTAAGATGGGGGATTTTTGGTCCATGCTCACTATTCACATATGTAAAACCATTGGCTATCTCTTTTCTTCTCTAGCTACGTTAAAACCAGCCTCACCACCTCCACTCACGTTTTCTTCACCATCAAAGATGGGAGTTTCAGTTTTCACATTTTAACCCCCACATTCCTCTTTTTATTCTCCAAAATGCAGCAACCTTTCCACTCTCTTTTTATGATAAAAACTAGCTTCGAAGCATGGAGAAATTACTTAACCGAATAGATGATCCAGCTCTAGCGTTTTCTTCACCAACAAAGATGGGAGTTTCAGTTTTCACATTTTAACCCCCACATTCCTCTTTTTATTCTCCAAAATGCAGCAACCTTTCC
>JAOQML010000009.1:18984912-19000916 GCA_027568935.1 Erythroxylum urbanii
GTTGATTGAAAATGGTTATAAAACAAAGTGGGCCGATTTGGTTAGGAATTTCTGCACTTTATGTTTGTGGTTTAAAATAAAAGAAAAAATTTTATATCGATTTTTAAGTGATTGAGTGCTCTAGAACACCACCCTCGTGAGGCACGAGCTCGGACATCACCCGTCAATGTCAGGTTCAGGTCTTCCGGGATTGGGGTGCTACACTATGATTGAGTCACTTAACATAACTCGATATGTATTTCCATTCCTTATTACGCAGTAAGAAGAGTTATATGCAAAGGTGGAAGCAGAAAAATTACGGGAGATTAAGCAAAATAAGGTCAAGGAAGTAACGGAACAAATTCAGACAAAGCTCAAATTACAGGAGTTCACCAAGAAAAAGGTTAAGGAACGACCACTGGATGATGACCCTAATATAGCTACTAGGAAAGAGGACCCATGGGACTTTTTCATCATTTGTAGTATCAATAGGATCATCATAGATAGGGCATTCACGGATTTAGGCACAAGCATAAATTGATGCTCTACATATTTAGTCTGAAATTGAGGTTAAGAGAGTTAGTGCCCACTAAGTTTTTGGTAAAGACGGTTGATAGGACAACCATAAACCATTGGGGATTATAAAGGGTGTGCCAGTAAAGGTGGATAATTATACCTTTCCCAAAGATTTTTTCATCTTGGACATTAGTGAAGATATGGACACCCCGATAGTTCTTGGAAGATCATTTTTTGCCACAACACGTTCAATAATTGATGTTGATGGGGGTGAATTAACTCTGTGAATAGGAAAGGTGACTTTGACCTTTAAGGTGGCGAAGAGAGAGTACAGACCTCCTCCACCTCTAGTAGATAGTTAAGAACCTAAACCTTGAGGAGAATGGGAGGATAGAGAGGATCCTGAAAATGCTTCCAGGAAGAAATGCTCGCGAAGGAGAAGGGGAGGAAAGGAAAATTATAAGGATGGTGATAACTGCAGTATGGTAACTAAAGTGCAAACTTTGAGATTAATGAAGACGTTACCATCGAACCATTCATTCCAACCATCGTGAGCTTAACAGAGTGTCGAGCTACTGACGTTAAAAGAAGCACTGCATGGGAGGCAACCTATGGAAAAGTACTTTGATTACTTTATTAGAATGTTTGAAATTATGTAGTTAGGATTAGTTTTGTTTTTTGAATAAAAGTGAAAAGGAATAGGATTTCAGAACTATGTGGATGATCGTGCAAGCATGGAAAGAGAGGTGAAAAAGGGCCACAAAAAAATCAAGCAGTGGAAGTAAAAAGACTGAAAAAGAACAAAAGAAGCAAATCAGGAAGTGGCGATACGTCGCAGGCCACGATTGTGGCCTGTGACTATGGAAGAAAAGGGAGCATGTAAAGATTTAAAGAAAATTTTACCTTTTTACCCTTTTACCACTTATATATTCAGTTCTAACTTCATTTTCACTTTCAATTTCATGTTCACTTTATCTTTCTAGAATTTAAGCATATAAACACTCTCACCTCTCACTAAAAAATTTTAACCTTCCGGAATTCTTCTAAATTCTACTTAAGTATGCCACGCATTAAACAATCAGCCAGACAGGAACCATATGGACGACAAGAAGTTGTGGGATGGGGAAGACAAATCTGAGCGGTAGACTTTGGCGCGCCTTTCCTGATCTACACCGAAGAGGAAGGTACATGTTTTCGATCCCTTTGGGCTAGACAAATTATAGTACCTAAGTAATTTGATTTTGACATCCTTGATAGGCTAAAATTGCATGAGCGAGTAGAAAACCTAGCTGAGAGGATCCAGTGGGCTCAATTTATTCGATTTCAATTCCTTATTTATAAGGAGCTTACACTAAATTTTTTCACTTCCCTGACCTATGACCCTAAGAATCCAAAAGAATTGTGGTTTAGATTGGGAGGACAAGCATATGAATTAAATGTCGAACTCATGTGCGAGATATGTGGATTCCCCGAGTCTACCATCGTCGATCAACATGATGACTTCCATCCTTCCCAATAGTGGAACGAGCTTACTGGAATTGAGCAATTTCATGCAAAGAATGCTCATAACAACATTATATGGTCCCATGAACACTTGTTGCTACACAAATTTATGTGTCAATTGGTTTTCGACAAAACTAAAACTAACAAGTGTTCCACCAAGGAAGTTTTTATGTTGTGGTGCATGGACCACAGTATTCCAGTCTGCACATCAACGCATGTGCATAATGCCATTGTTGCAACTCTACTTAAGAGGACCAACAATCAAGGAATGGGATATATAGTGTTTTCCATTGCAGAACATTTTGGTGTAGAATGGAGGGGGTTAACCATTCACCTCCCGAAATTCTTGAACCACCATCATTTATGGCAGGCTGAAATCCTTAAGTCCCATAATATGGAACTTAGAGATATCAGCTAAAAGACACATGTTCGGATTAGGGTAAGTCAGACGAGTTTGAGCTCAGTGCCACCTCAGCAGGAAGAAGCATCAAGCGAAGAATCCGAGGAAGAAAAGGAAGAAGAACAAGGTTGGAAGAAGGTTTTAGATACAATCACCGAGACTAACAAGACACTGGTGGAGATGGCGCAAAAACAATGACACCATAGTTGGGATATCTGATGGATGCATTGGTATTTCAAGTCTTAGGGCATTTAATTATTGCCTTCGATACCATCACCACCTCCATATCCTTAGGATTTTACCTAACCTAATTTTTCTTTTCCAAATTAGCCTTCATTTCTATTTTGTTTTTATGTTTATTTTTATTTGTTTTCTGTCACTTTACTTTCTGTTTTATCTTATGTGATGTGTGCTTTCTTCTCACATTGAGGACAATGTGTTGTTCAATTGTGGGGAGGGATTATGTGTTTTGCTTATGTATATGATTTTGCATACTGTATGATAGTTATTAGGTTGCATTGTGCGAATTGTTTGAATGTATCAATAGTTCAGATGAAGTGAAATTCATTTAATTTTGAACATAGTCTAGTAGGTTGTAAATGATCATTAGCTCACAAAATTAGTGAAATAGGGTTCTTTGGATAAATATATAGCTTAATTAGGACTTAGTGTAAATTTAGCATCCTCTAGGTTGTCACATTCAATCATAATTAAGTAGCTTAACTAGTATTTTTTCATGAAAATGAATAGCTAAAAACAACAAGGTAGGCAAAAAAAGTGTATATTTTGTTAATAAATCACTATTCCGCTGACCTTCGAGTTATGAATAGAGCTAGTAGTAGTTGAAATAAAGCATCCTAAGGTTCTAACCCTGATAATAGGAAAATGGAATGTTACACAATTGCTCCCTTTTTGCTTATTGCCTTGAAGTTCTGGCAATATCTGGAGTGATCGCTCTACTTGCTCTTTTGTATACAATCAAAGACAATTTCATGTTACCACATTGTTCATGTAACTGAATATGCATTTTTATAAATGTATCATGTAGCATGCATGTTCAATGACATATTTCCAGGTATATGTTTGTCATAAATCGATGCAAAGTTCAATGGTACTCCAAATGTGTCAACATTCATACACTCATTAACTATTCCAGTTTGTTTTTCTCAAAACCCATGGGTCAACCTTGTATGATCATTTTGACAAGGAAGATGGAGTTTTTAGACAACATTTCCTTCTAAAACATTGTTTCCCTGTGCCTTAAGTTTCTAATGAATCCAATATCATACAATTTGGTTCATTATTTTATGATGTATTCTCAAAATACCACAAACTACGCACGCTCAAATTTTGGCTAGTGCATGATTGAAGAATTAGTGCACTCCAACTTGCAAAACTCACATCTCTCAATTACAATATCTAAAAATTACAATATTTATATCATTAGAAAGCTAAGAGAATAATATATAAATTTTATGAAGACATCATGGTCTGATTCTGCTTGGATCAATACAGTTTATTCGATTAAAATAGGACCCGATTTCTGTTAAAGATAGTGTTGCAACCTATTCCAGAACTCAACTTCAAGCTAAATTTCAAGACCCCTTAAGGTCAGAATTAAAATTTGGTTCCTTTATGAAACTTGCAGCCATATGTCTCTAATTTAATCTAAATCAATCATCATCCCATTTATATTTCTATAAATAAAGATATGTCTAAATTACAGATGCATGTTCAGTAAAACACTACATATATCATTCTCCAGCACAATTTATTTCCAAAGTTCTATAATTTCTCTATCGTTTCTTCATCAAGATCACCTCCATTTCCCATTCAAATAATCTATAAGACAATTTACAATTCATTGTTCATTTTATGAATAAAAACAGAACATCAAAGCATCCATACCTTCATCAACAATTTTGATCATTTACCCCCCTCAGATGTTCAGCATGTTCTTCTCTACTCTTTGAATACACCAACATGTCATCGATAAACACTATCACAAAATGATATAGGTAGGGATGAAACACTTTATTCATCAATTCCATGAATCCAGTTGGGGCATTAGTTAACGCAAACGGCATTACTAAGAACTCGAAATTCCTATACCTACTTCTGAAAGCACTCTTTGGTACATTAGTCTCTACTATCTTTAGTTGATAATACACAAGCGTCAAATCCAATTTAGTGAACACCTGAGCTCCCTATAGCTGATCAAATAAGTCATCAATTCTAGGCAACAGGTACTTAGTCTTTACTATAACCCGATTCAGATGTCTATTGTCAATACACAGTCTTAAAGTGCCATCTTTCTTCTTTACAGATAGGATTGGAGCTCCCCAAGGTGAAATAATGGGTCTAATGAATCCCTTTTCAAGCAATTCCATCAACTAAGTCTTCAACTCTTTGAGTTCTACAGGTTCCATCCTATATGGGGAAATAGATATAGGAGCATCACCTGGAACTAGATCAATTGTGAACTCTATTTCCCGATCTAAAGGTAAGCTAGGTAACTCTGCGGGAAACACATCCAGGAATTCCTTAACCATAGGAATGTCTTGTATACTCTGCTTAGCTCTAGTATCAATAATATGGGCTAGACAAGCCTCACATCCCCCTTGTACTAACCTCAAAGCAATTATGAATGAGATCAGTCTGGCTGATACTGCTAGGCTAATACGTCTGAACACTACTCTCTGTTGATTAGGAGATTTTAAAATTTCATGATGCTCCTATGAGCAGTGAATCAATCCATGCCTAGAATAACATCTATCTCCTTTAACTATAACACAATCAAGTCTGCTTCCAACTCTGCCTGATCAATTCGAATCAAACACCCCTTACAGACCTCTCTTATTATGGTGGTACTACCTATTGGTGTACTCACCTCTAATCCACATCTCAGTAATTCTCTATCACAATGCAGTTTAGATGCCAGATAAAGTGCGATAAAAGAATGTGTAAATCCAAGATCTAACAATGCAAAAACCTAAAATCAAAGATAAGTAGCGCACCTAAAATGACATCAGAAGCATCCTGAGCCTCCTATCTAGTCATGGCATAGACTCGGGCCTGAGATTGTGGTTGATTACTTTGTACCTCAGTCCTGACAGAAGGACTCCCGGAACTCATTCTGTCCTTACCACGACCTCTCTGTCCAAACCTACTGTCTCAACTCAACTAAATCATAATTTCTATTGCCACACTTCCTCTCCTACCAGACTGTGCTCTAAACACAACAGAACAATCCCTAGCTTGATGATCAAATGAGCTGCATCAAAGGTAGGCTCCTGTCAACTTCTAGTATTCACCACTGTGCTTTTTCCCACAATGCTCACAAGTCAATAACTGACCTGATATTGCACCTCTACTATTGCCAGATTGAACAAAACTATCCCTATATCTGAACCCCGACTGTTTTGATCTAGTCGGTGGTCTAAAAGCTCAGGTCTGACGCTTACTGAACCTTCTGCTAGAATTGCCCTAAAATTTACTGGGCCTCTTCTGTCTAGACTCTGATTTCTGCTCAGACTGACTGTCCCTTAACAATTGCTCTATTCATATCGAGGCTGCTATGAGCTTAGTGAAAATTCTTAAAATTAGTAAGAGCTAGCCTTGTCCGAATCTCCATGTTCAACACATCTTCAAATCTCCTACACTTATCTTCCTCAGTAGAAATCAAGACAGTAGCATATCCCATCAGCTTATTGAATTTAATCTCATATTTTGCGACAAACATTCTGCCCTACTTCAGATCCAAAAATTCCTTCATCTTTCTGTCTGGGTAGATCTTTGGAATATAATTCTCCTTGAAGACCCTCAAAAAGTCTTCCTATCTTAAACTATAAGGCCTGATGGTACTGCCTAGAACAATTTTCCACCATTACTAAGCTAGGCCTTGTAATAGAGAAACAGTATAGTCGAACCTTTCATGTAACTCATTGTCCATCTGTTCAAAGACTCTCTCTGTTCTCTCTAGCCATCCCTTGGCCTCTACAGGGTTTATACTTCCATAGAAGTCCACAGCCCCTGCTTTCACAATTTATCTTACCTCATTTTTCTTTTCTCAGGAATTCTTGAAGGCATTCCCTTAGGTTGAGACATAGATGACTCTTTACTGGCTCTTTCAGATCCTAACTCAACTGATTGTTCCATTTGATCACCTATGACAGATGACTTACAATAAACAATAACTTCACTTATCATCCGAAATTCTCATAATATGTCATGCCTAACATTTCTACATATCCCTATGGATGCCAACTTGGCTCTGATATCACTAACTTTAACACGCCACTCCCATCTGACACATGCACATGCACCTTTGGGAAAAATGTGCACATGCCCTATAGAAATGGTGTGTTAACCATTTCACCTTCACTATATCACATGGCATTATAAGTAAAACCATAAATAACACATTATTTGAAAACCAAAATTTTCCTCATTTTATTTCTCAAACTATAATGTACACTGTAGTATTAACCATCATCCATATTTTACAATGTCAACCTAGAGTGTTTACAACTCAGTCTACATACTCTGCTACATACATGAGGAAACTAAACAAAAATTTAAAACAAACTATTCCTTCAATCCCAATTGATCAATCTTTGAGCCATGTTTTTTTATCCAAAAGTTATACCAAAAACCCTTCTAAACAGTCTTAGGAGTTAAGTCGTCATTTTCTCGAACCTAAAAAAGTCAACGTTGCAATTTGGTTGAGTTTTGTGAACTTAGTTGAGTAACCATCCTCGATGGTTCACTCTTGTCATGCAAGACATAATTTAAGTCATCATAATTTACATCATCTCAATTTCCATCAGTAATAACATAAAACACTTTGTACATAATTGTCCCGTTTCAAAAATCCACAAATTTCATCATTTCATTAAAATCATGGAAGACATATTCATCACACATTTCATACAATAGAAGTTCTCAAAACATTGCAATTGCTTAATTTAGTCATATCATATATGTATGCAATGTTGATTAGACTCAAATTTATTTAATCTATTATTGTGACCGGGTGCCTTTTTCACCATCCCGTATCCATTATAGATATCAAGCTCTATCATACTATCCCATATCCATTGTGGATACCGGCCTCTATCATACAAATTGAGCCATAGGCTCTTACCACAGATGTCTGAGCTTTAAGCTCTTTTTCATTAGCGATTCTGGTTACAACTGACTTTATATTTCATACATTTTTGGAATGAAGGGTATGACACATATTCAATCATTATGTTCAGTCATTCACATTTGCTTTCACTTTCCAATTCATATTCATCATCAGACTTTTAGTCCGGCATTCAACATATAAGTTCACATGTAGTCAATCACATTCACATTTAAGGAACACTTCCAATATAGTCCTGAATATTAAACTCCTCGGACAATCAATGGTCCGAAATTAGTACACAACATCACATATCAAATCAATTCAAAATTAAACAAACAATCAAGGTGACACTATCTTAGGTTACTCATAATTGCTCCCTTTTTGCTTATTGCCTTGAACTTCTAGCAATATCTGGAAGCGGTAGCTCTACTTGCTCTTTTATATACAATCAAAGACAATTTCATGTTACCACATTGTTCATGTAACTGAATATGCATTTTTATAAATGTATCATGTAACATGCATGCCTAATGACATATTCCCGGGTATATGTCTATCATAAACCGATGCAAAGATCAATTGTACTCCAAATGTGTCAGCATTAATACACCCATTAACTATTCTAGTTTTGCTTTTCTCAAAACCCATGGGTCAACGTTACATGATCATTATGACAAGGAAGATGGAGTGTTTAGACAACACTTCCTTCTGAAAAGTTGTTCCTATGTGCCATACGCTTCTACTGAATCCGAGATCATACAATTTGGTTCATTATTCTATGAGTTATGCTCAAAATACAACATACTATACACGTTCAAAATTTTGGCTAGTGCATGATTGAAGAATTAGTGTACTCCAACTTGTAAAACTCATATCTCTCAGTTCGAATATCCAAAAATTACAATATTTATATCAATAGAAAGCTAAGAGAATAGTCTAAAACTTTTATTAAAAAAATGGTCTGATTCAGCTTCAATCAATACAACTTATTAGATCAAGACAGGACATGATTTCTGTTAAAGGTAGCGCTGTAGCCTATGCCAAAACTCAAATTCAAGCTAAATTTCAAGATCCTTAAAGACAGAATTAAAATACGTTCCTTCATGAAACTTGTAGCCATATGTCTCTAATTTAATCTAAATTAAACATCATCCCATTTAGATTTCTACAAATAAAGATATGTTCAAATTACAGATGCATGTTTAGTAAAACACTACATATATCATTCTCCAACCCAATTCATTTCCAAGGTTCTATCATTTCTCTATCGTTTCTTTATCAAGATCATCTCTATTTCCAGTCATCCACAAAACAATTTACAATTCATTGTACATTTTATGAATAGAAACAGAGCATCAAAGCATCCATACTTTCATTAACAATTTTGATCATTTTTACACATCATTTATACCCTTAATAAATCTCAAAATCATCCCTATATCAACTTATGAATTATTTCTCATCACATGAACAAGAATATAACATAACCTACATAATTTCTCAGCAACATAACATCATATGTCAACAACTTCATCATGTTCATTTCATCCCAAACTATCATCATATATGCTTATATATTTAAACAACCCACAAAGGTTTAGGTGCTTCTTACTTGATTAAGCTTCAAGATCTTCAAAAATCACCTCACCCTAGCTTTCCCATGTATCACACGACCATTAACTTTCATGGAGTGATTTTGGGTCATTTTGTAACAAGATGAAGAGGACAACAAGGATCTTAAAGTGGGTGGTCCTATTTTTAACAAAAATCATAGTGGTGAAGGTGAAGAGCAAAAATCGTGAATAGGGAAGGAGAAGAAATGAAATAGATGAATATGGGAGAGACTTACGAAGAGAGAGAAGCAAAATGACAATTCAAAGACCAAAAATTTGGTCTTTTATTTAACAAAAACATGGGTTTAGTAGGTGGTGTGGCAAATGACATATGTCACTTGCCACATGTCACTTTCTTACGATTTTCTAATTGGTCCTTTTTATTAACTAGTATGTTTCTCAATTCTAATCTAATTGACTGTCAATTTTAAATGACATGTGTCATTAAATCCCAATATCACTTTTCAGTAATTCTACTACCATTTGATACTTATTTCTACTACCATTTATCAATTGTTTTGCCACTTGACATTTTTCCTAGTCCATAAATACCCAAAAATTACAGAAATTCTCAAAGTTCTCCAAAAATTATAAATTGATAATTTAATTCACCAAATCAATTTTCATAACAAAATATTCACTATCCACATCATAATCACATGAAATCACTCATTTATACCCGAAAAATATCAACTATGCATGTCCAATTATTGTAACGAGTGTCAATATTTTTCACGTGTATGAGTATGCCATATGATGTATAAAATGTACTTCTAAATTCTAAATAAACTCTCGTGAAAAGAATACTAAGGTCCTAATCCTAATCATGGGATAATGGGATGTTACACCTAGCTCTCCACATAACCTATGTTCATTATCATCCAAAAGTGATAAGGTTGGTCTTTAGTGAGAATGAAAGAGAGAGTAGGTTAAAAGTAGTAAGTGAAAGATGGGAGGGTTAGGTTCAACTTTTATAGATGTTAGAGAAGCAAAATCATGTAGAAAAAAGAGAGAAAAAAGGTGATGAAACTTATGAAGAGAGGGAGAGACAAGCAAGATGAAAACACTTAAATTGGTCTTTCAATTAAAGAGTGAATAATAAGTGAAAGATCAATTAACAATAAAGTAGTCTTTCATTTGGTGAATAACGTGAATGAAGACATATTGTCACTTGCCACATGTCCAATTTCTATAGGTTTCATATGGTCCTTTTGTTTAACCAGTCCATTTAAGTCCAATTATCTCCCAATTTTTAATAACATATGTCATTAAATCTAGTTGGCATTCATAAAAATTTACAATGCAATTAGACATTAATTTTAACTTCCATTTATCAATTGTCCTGCCACTTGGCATCTTTCCTAGTCTAAAAATACCCAAAATTTTTGAAAATTTCCTAAATTCCACCAAAATTTCTAGATCAATACTTATGCACCCTACTTTAATTTTTAATAAATATAAACCACAATTCATAACAAAAATCACATTTATAATTCAATTATACCTGGAAAATGTCAATGTATACATGTACAATCATTTTAATGTGTGCAATAATTAATATTCACCTGTGTGTATGCTATATTATGCATGAGCATGAAATGAACTCTCTGACTTGTCAATAATCTCTCTTGTACAGAATTCTAGGGTCCTAACCCTTAACATAGGATAACTGGATGTTACACAAACAATCACATTAACATAATTCCAAGCCTATACACGCAATAATCATCTAATAAACTCCTATAAACACACTAATAGCTATATATGAAAACATAATAAAAACTACACATATCACCTAATCCAAAAGATTTATGTCAACCTATCTCTAGGTTTGCATGACACTCCTTCCAATTATTGAAAATCTATTTATATAGAGGATTTATAAATATTAATTATATGAAAGGAAACATTAGACTAATATACCATAGATATTAATTCAAGATTTAAACATATAATTGAATCTTAATGAATCAATCAATTAAATTTTATTAAATAAACAATCAAATCGTAGTATCCATCCTAAGTTAGGGTCCATCCAATCTACACACTAAAGAAACTTAATTCCTAAATATAGAAAACAAAACAAACATTAAAAGTTCAAAAGCATAATCAGAAAGAAAAGAATCCATATATATGTATATCCTCCTTTTCTCTAATAAAGTCTCCTTAAATCTTTGATGAAAGGTTGTTCTGTATCAGATATCTTGAAATATCTTCTTCCTAAGTCTAGAATCGTGTCTTATACTCTAACTTTGGCTATAGTTTTTGACTCTAGCCACTTCTCCCTCTTCTCCTTATCATAATTGCCTTTTATATTGCAAGACTACAGTTTTTAGATTATGTACAATCAGCCATATGACCATGTGACTGATAGTATATCTTAAAAACACTTTTTTTACACATTCACTAGAGCTTACATAGGTAAGGGACATGGTCGTGTATGCATGTATGTTACTTACATGGGTGTTGTTGAGTATAATTATGTAACATATGTAACACAATCTCCTCATTTTACGCTTAAAAATCGCAAATGAATAGGTCGTGACTTGTAATTAAAAAGAGTAGATATCGATCCCGTAGGGATTGATGCCCAGACACCAATTAATTTAGACAAAACTTTGTTTAAGAAACAAAATTGTTTAACGTAAATAATCTAAAAAATAAAAATAAAATCAAAAGACTAACGCAAAGTTATAAACAATACCAAAATGCAGAAAAATTGTAATTCAAGAATCTAAAGACTAGAAATTACTTTTTTCACTATTTTATCTCCCTCCTATTTTATTAATTTAATTATGTATCACTTAAAATTTTTGAATGTATTATTTAACCTCTCTCAAGGTTTAACTAATTGTCGCTAATCAAATTAAAGGGAATCAATTGGATGATCTCTCAACCTACCCAATGACTCCACCGATTCAATTAGTTATTAAACTATCCTATGGGTGATCAACTGACTTGGCTGGGATCTCTCTTCTAACTAATCAATTGATGTGATGATTGTAAGTCTATAGGTTGCCAACTCTCGTTGTACAATTCGACATAATTAATCTCACTCACTCTTTCAATTTATTGCAAGACAACAAATAAAATCATCAATCATCAAAGAAAAATTTGTCAATTCAATAAAATAGGAGTTCTAACAAAATAATTCAAAAGCAGTCCCTAAAACTAAATCAGCCTAACATGGTCTCCATAACATCATCAACATTCAAGTAAACCAGTTTACAAAGAATAGAAGAAGTAAAATTGACAAAAAATTAAATAAAGAGACTCCTCTTCTTTTCCAAAATCTAGAAATTTTGATGTTGGTGTGTTATTTTCCCCAATCTTAATGATGATCCTTGACTTTAATCCTTCCTCAATGCTCCAAACATGTGTTCTTCACTCAAGGATGGTGTTTCTACAGAAGGGTTTTGACTTCCCTTAAGATGGAGGCTTAATTATGCTTTTATAGTCCAAAAATCCTTAGTTTAGTGAAGCCCCACATATTGTCTCGGATTGTAATTCCCACTATTATGGGAATTGAACACAGATGCAATCCTCTTTTCTTTCCCTTTTTGATCTCTACCTCAATCTCCAAGTTGCTCCATCTTCCTATCTACATAAAAAATAGTCAATTCTTACCCTAAATTAACATCAAACGTAAAAGAACAACGTAGTGAAAATGTACAAAATGAATTCTAAATTATAGCAATAATCAACAATTATGCAAGAAACACATGCCAATTACATAGAAAAACATATACTAATGCACACCTATCAACATCCCCACACTTAAATCTTTGCTTTTACTCAAGCAGAATAAATACAACCACTCAATTCTATCACTTCATTTTCACTAAGATCAAAACATACAATTCCTCAAATTTAAGCCAACTCAAATATTATGTTAATATACATATCATAATTACTTTTTTATTGGTGCACATAAGAAAACTCAACAACTATCATCATCACTAAAAGATAAGGAAAGATGCAAAATAAATTTTCCTCTCTATTTTCACTCATTTTTCTCAAGTGTTTGATAGTTAGTGTTTTGCTCAAACTTCCTATAGGAAATTACATTACCATAGACTTGCTAATACACCAATTCTCCTTTATAACGATTTCATGCATAAATAGATCGAAAGGACATGTTTCAGGTTGTAATGTGGTAAGGTTTAAGGTGGCTAAAGAGGGAAAAAAGGGTTAAGCATAAGCATTAGTAAAGTAAAAAGAGGATAAAAATGGGATAACAAAACATAACTCCGAGGTTCATAAATATAACTAATATTCTGCACTTATTGATGCTACTCATGTGTTCTTTCTTTTTCTTTTATTAAATACATGGAAGAACTATGAATCAAAATGACACTTTATACACTATAATCCAAAGGCATAAGTATACTCAACTCATCTCGATAAAATTTTTTACAATGATCCCAACTAATGTATTACTTAATACTCTACTAAGCTTGTGAATGGGTAAGTTAAAAAGGTTTACATTTTTAAAATTTCGAGTGTTTTCAAGAAACAAAAGGTTAAGGATTAATAAGGGTAGCAAAGGAGAATATAAAGGGTAGGTCATTTGAGCCAAAGGTTAACACAGAAAGTGCTTAAATCATCACTATTAAGCATGAATCTAATAAACTCAAACCAATTCAAAGTAAGTGCTGAAGATAATTAACTAAGGAAGTATCACTCAACAAAAAAATAGAATGACTATAAATGGAGTAATATGGCTCGATCCTCACATTGGCTCAAATAAAAACTCATTATGCATCTCTACACTACCTCATTGTTCAAATGTCAATTTGTGACTAAGCTTATGTATCCCACTATTTTTCATTACTTTATTGTTGGATCGAAAACAAAAACATGCTAAATGGTAGATTTCAAAAACTTTTTGAAATCAAAACACAGTAGAAGCATAAACACCAAATTAACATGCTTTTAATCCATATATGATATGACATAAGGAAAATAAATAAAATAACAACAAGATCATATTATTACCGACTCTTTACTATAGTTTCCACTCCTCACTACTGTGTCCTTAACCAATCCGATCTACCACTTGTTCTCCTTGTACAATTTAGTTATCAAAATCCTTTTATGGGAAAGGAGAAGAAAAACAAAAAAAAGCAAACCTTTTGCTTTGTTTGGCAGGTTGGTGGAGCAAAAATGAGACCTTCTCATTTGCTATAGCTTACAGTTTTGGAGAGCTTGGAGAGAAAGCAAAATACACAACCCTTAATTCTTTTAATCATAAGAATGTTAAAGAGCTGTGCATTTTTCTATGCTATCATCAGAAATGAAAGGAGAGAGTGAGTGAGATAGAAAAGCCACACACCTTAATTTGAATGAAAGCTAAATGAACATGTATCTTTACAAGTCCAGCACTTGGACATTAACAGGAGTGAGTTTTGTGCCAAATTCACACACCCTTCCATTTAGTACTCCCACCTTCATTCACCATTCCCACATTCATTCATCTTTCATGAATTGAAGGAGCTGTACATTATATACAATAAAACCAACCATTAAACCAATTTAAAAATGAGATGCATGATCGACTTTGGGAGTGAGTGGAGAGCCAAAACACCATTTATTTGGTTATCATCCAAATGAATTGTCTACATTACACTCTGACATTCATTAATGAACGTTTTTCTATCTTTCAAAGGCCATTAAACCATTTAATGTTGATGAGCATTACATAAGAATTCTATCATTGAAAATGGAAGGAGAGACACGTTGTATGCTTTTAAAACAATCATTAAACCATTTAAAGATGATGAGCATTACTTAAACGCCCACTCCTTTCATGCTTTTATTAATAAAAGACATAACTGAATTCTACATCTTTATATAATTTGGTTTTTTCCTTCCTATTTTTTTAATTCATTTAATATAATTAATTAAATCAAAATCTAGCCCAATATTAAATGTTCCTTTAGGCTTACAATTAACAATTAATTAATGTAAGCCCAACTTTTAATTATAGGGTTAAGACTAACTAAATTCTTCCAGTTTTATTGACCCGAATCCAATTCATCCATTTCTCTCCAAACTGTCTCATTTTTTTTGATAATCCACGTTTATTTTTCTTACTTTCCTTAATAACCTTCCAAAAAGCTAAGTGGGGAATCTAATTAGACTTAAATAATTCAAGCTCCAATAAGATCGAAATTAATTTAATCTCATTATAATTAATTCTGACTTGTTAACAAAATGTCATTCCACCAAAGCTAAATAGTTGATCTCTTGAATTACTTAAAATTATGAGAAAACATGTTTCAAAAATATTAATTTGATGTCCAATCGCAAACATTATTATGAACCATATTATAGCCATCCGCACAATAAAGGGTAAAAATACCATTTTGCCTTTCTGTTGGTTTTCCTTCTAGATCTCCTGTTTCACTCTATATGGTGATTAACACACAATATCTGATCTTGGTGTTAAGACTTCATGGGTAGCTAGTCCATCAAACTACTGGCACCACCTTAATCACCAATCTCTGTAAAACATCTAGAAGTGATATTACTATAAACTTTTTATTTTAGTAAATGTTCCCTGATGCATGTTTCAATTAATAATTCCAACTTGCAGACACTGGATTGATACCCTGTAAAAATCCATTCCAATCATATCAAGAATTATAATGAAACACATATGAGTTCACTATTTGTCAAGATTATGGTTCTTAATAAACTAATGCTAAAGTGTAACATCCCCTCACTTATGAGAAAGGGCAATTTGGTCATTTTGAATGGGTTAGAATGATTGACAGTGTTTTTGAAATATTCATACATTCATATATGCACATGAATAATAATTAGTGAATTTTTGCACATGAAATGTTTGAACATGCAT
>JAOQML010000009.1:19010362-19020628 GCA_027568935.1 Erythroxylum urbanii
GCATTCAAGATCAGTAGTTGGTTTATATTCTTTTCATTTGGTACTTAATGCAAAGGCCGTTTTCACTTTTCTAAATTATTCAATCCTGAAACTCTGAAGCCGGAGAGAAAGTTGGGTTCGTCGGAGACATTATGAGTGCGTGCTTCGCAATTATTTGGGTTTACTTTAGACAATTTCCGATGTCTAAAATGACTATTGCTAGCAGCCTAGTAGATGTAGCTTTTGCAGGAAGTTTGTCTTTATCTGACCATATAATAGTGACTGAGACAGACTTATGATAGCTATCGTGGAGTGTCCATGCTTGGTTCATGATATTCTCGTGTTGGGACCCCTCTCAAGCTTAAGGAGTAAAAGGTTTAGGTCATCATCAGTCAGTATTGTTTCTAACAGAAACTAGTAAGCAAGATTAATCCAAATTAATTGTGGTGAAGGGGGATCTAAATACCCTTTAGCAGACGCCATCCTGCATTATGCGACAATCATTGCAACTAAAAATGGATATATATATACATATTCTTGGTTAAAGGAGAAAGATGCATTCATGATTGACCCCACATGAATTGTCCTCGGTTTTCGTTAGGTAAAGCTGTAATTGTCCTTTTTAATCATTATTACCTGTAATGTCTGTGAGCATGTCATTTTGATAGGGATTTTTCAGTGTTTATTATTTTAATTTTTCCTTTGGTACTTTTTAGTTCGTCGATTGGGCTTGTAGGATGCACTGATCTGGGAGGTCGTTGGGGATTTTCGAGAAGTGATTCATCTTTAGTTAGTCGTTCTCAGAATCACAGACAAGGGGGCCATGAGAACTGACTTCATCTCTAACATTTTCGTATGATACGGTCCAAAGCCCATCAGGCATTGGGTTGGAGGCTCGATTTTCTTATCGGCCCCTCTCCTCATCCGATTGTTTTGACTCTGGTTCTTGACAATTAGAGCGAGCTGCTTGAACTTGGTTGTGCTGATCCAGCCAAACAGAAAAATGATTGCTTAGCATATGCACAACACATTGATATAACTGAACCATCTAACTTTTCATCATCAGGATTGCCAGTGTCCCCAGGAAGGACAATTTTAGGAGATAAGATAACCCTCTAGACCTGTTACATTTTTCTTGAGGGGGATGATTATTAATACAAACAACATCAACGACACGGTGGGAGTAATTGTTTCTTTACATGGCAACTTAACGGCGTCCACCTGTAGTAGCTTCTGGAACTTTGATAACCTTTCGTCTGCTTCTGACTATACTTCCTCCAACTATAAACATCAATCACATTCTCAGGACTTATCTTGGGTTAACTGTAAACACAAAAGATATTAAAACTTTTAATGGATCCATGGAGACTACAAATTGAAATTCAACACCCAAAAAGTGCAATGAATCAACAACAAACACAATCTGAAATCAATCACAAATACATCTAATAAAGAAGAAAAATTTACGAGGTACTAATTAATCAAAGAAGGTAAATATACAAACTGATCATATCTGTTTAAGATGCCAGTTACCAGCCTGTATATTCCTGTCGTAGTTAGCACCGTGTGCCAGAAATTTTTCCATGTTGGGGTGGGAGTGGGACTCACCCCGAATCTACCAAAGAAGAAATTCAAGCACAAGTTTTTTCCAAAACCCAGACCAAAAAATGTCTAGAAGATGACTAAAATTCGACCAAACTTGATCAAATTTAAGCTACCAATGGAAGTGAGACCCCAGGATCAAGACCCAGAAAAAAACCCAAAAATCAACAACGGAAAGAGATCTAAATTCAAATAATTACCAACGAAAATATAAAACACGAAAACCCCCACTCGCGATCTGGGAAACTGCTGGGTGACACTCTTCTTCTAGCAACCAAGATCTTACCTTTTGAAACGCAACATCAAAAGCTCCTCTTTTTACTTCCTAGAAAGAGATGACGAGAAAAAGCTACAATTTCACCCCAAAAAAAAAGAAATTGATGACAAAAAATGCTGGAAACAGAGGAACTCCAAAGATTGGTCATCTGGGTCGAAGCTTATCCTTCAAATCTCTCTTTGCAAACTTGGCTAAAGATAAATCTCAAAACAATGATGAAAAGGTTGAAACGTCTGAAAAATTCAGAAACTTTCATAGTGACAACAACTAGATCTCAGCGTTTTCTGACTGATGATGTTAAATAAATGCTTTACAAATGGGATTTCTAGCTTGTAATGAAGTAGCAAAATAAAGCAGTCTTTCTTTTGATCAGTTCTTAAACACGGAAATGAAGAACCAAGAGCCGCTATTCTCTATCGTCAGTACACAAACCATCCACTATCAGTCTCTCAAACAAAATGAGAAAAAACCAAATACCCACTAGCATTTACTCCCAGAAGCATCACAAAAATGGGCAATCTAAAGAGTCCCAGTTCATTAGTGGTTGGATTTTGAAGTAGGAACTAGGAAGATCCCGAAAGCGACTTGTTGTAGCTAACAGAGGCGTGAGAAATCAAAGACAATAATGAAAATACCAACTCCATGAACCACCAGCAGCCAGTAGGGATCTTCTTGAGGCTATAAAACCAACGGAGCAACTGGGGAGAAAAATAACAAGAGTTTCTTAGTACTAACTGAATTGAATCCATCGTTTAACTTTCATTGTTCGACTTATTGACTTTTTCAAGACACATTATTTGTGGGTTATTACGCATTTATACTAATATGTATTCGGAAAACGATTTTGAGTTACACCGTCGTAAAAAATAATATCGTTGTTTGTTTGTTCGTTAGTTGAGCCTTGGAGAAAAATGATCACAAGCATTTAAAGGTTTACCTAAAATGAAAAAGAATTCTAAGAACAAGAAAGCTAAGTTGTCTCCTGATGGAACCATACAGTGAGCCACTAATCAAGGCTAAGTCGTAGAAAAATTGTTCATTTTCAGAAGCTACCTGCACCATGAAAAATACTCCTTTTGCTCAATGCTATAGAATGCATGCAACCTGTAAGCCTTTTACCAAAATACTTTATTTATAATTTATCCATTTCCGCAGCATAAATCTTCCCAAGGTTTGGAACCAAACTTTGATATCTATTCACATACCTAATCATAAAGCATTTCTCTTTACATCCTAATACAGTAGCAAAATTTACATCTTGTTCTATTAAACCATTCATTTGCAGAACCTTAATGACAGAACCTCTAGGCATAACCCTCTTCTTCAAGCTATAGAAAAGAATGATCGGAGCTTTGGCAATAGTTGAAGGATCCATGCCCATTTCGTTCACAAGAAATTGCATAACGCTTGTTACCTTCTTCACAGACAATGTCATAAGTATCGGCTGTTTCTTGAAAGCTGACCAGATCTCATCTTCAGACCAACCCAATTTCCCAAAAGCCTCAAATTTACGCACCCATGTTGAGGGTCGTAAACAACCAAATGCTACTAGTGCTTTGATAAATTTCACGGTGGAAGGGTTGAATCCAAGTTCCACAGTTCTCTTCACATAGGCGCCAAAATTTTCAGCCCTGTGGACAAGTACACCAGGATTGCAACTCGCCAATAGAGAGACAGAGGATTGTGGCACTCGAAGGCTTCTCAATAGTGAAATATTCGTTGTCAAATGCTCTCGATAACGAACAAGAGAAAACCAGAATGAGCGCTTCATCGCCCGAACTATACTTCCATCATCCAGACACACCACGTCCCTGAGGATATGATAATAAGGGATTATCTTATTCTTTAAGCTTCCTCTCAATATCTTTGGATTTGAAGA
Source organism: Erythroxylum urbanii (assembly GCA_027568935.1). NCBI lineage: Eukaryota > Viridiplantae > Streptophyta > Magnoliopsida > Malpighiales > Erythroxylaceae > Erythroxylum > Erythroxylum urbanii. The sequence goes on from JAOQML010000009.1 coordinate 19,014,100, forward strand.
GAAAACATTCCTGAGTTCGGCTTTTGAAGCTCCAAGAGACAGAAAGAATTGAAATTTGGGAAGAAGATACTTCTCAACATCGGTAACAAGAAGTTTAGGATAATACTTGACAATTTTACATATTTGGGTGCCATTAAATCCGTAGTCCCTCAGAAGAGAAAGGACCAAGTCTCGTCGTTTTGGGGTTCTAAGTAGGACTTTCTTGGAGATAGAGGTAGCAACCTGAGAGGGCAAACCCCATGGGTCAATCAAGTAAGGAACTGTAAATGGGCCGTTTGCTTCTTGTCTTTCCTGTTTTGGAGCATCTAGCAAAGGAAGAATTGAATCTTTCGTCGCAAAGTAGCGGAAAAATTGCAGAAGACCAGTAGTTTTATTGGAGACAGAATGTAGCAGCAGTACTCTTCTAGAGAACAATCCAATCATAGCTGAAGCAATTCGCAACGTCCCACTACTGTTAAGCTATAGACCAACCAAGCTCTATACTGTTTCTGTACCTCCGAGGCTCAAAGATTCACGCTTTTCCCATTTCAATCAAAAAACTCGATATTTATGATCACACACATATCATTGAGGGAGATGAAAAACGACTGAAGTTTTTATTAGAGGCACTTTTCCACCCATCTGGGTTTGCTCGATCAAAAGGAACATTCCGTACGCCGTTTTCGCAACTTATTGTTAGGGTTAAACTAGAAGAGTTGTCACCCTGTTTTTGACATAAATAGTGTTAAGAGTACGCCGGTACTTTTGGCCCCTAATCCTATAATAAAAGTAGTGCGTCGTTTTGAGAAATTTCAAATTAATGAGAATAATCGTTTCGTATAGTATCGTATTTATTGAATCGGTACAAAGAATCTTCAGCCAACTGTCTAAATAAAGGGAAAATGGTTTAGTTTAAATTATTTCCAATATAAAAAATATCAAGAAAATTTTAACATACAACCGTTTTAACGAAAACAAATAGTACCAATCAGTGAACGTACCCCCTCATCTAACCCAACCCATCAAAATCTTCTCTTTCAGTTACTATTCCAACTCTGTCCTATTAAATCTTATCTATATTGTAAAAAATAAGTTACAAGTTTCTTCAAGAAAAACAGAATATGACAAAATCTCAACCATTGCTAATCTTTAAACTTAGCACCCCCTAGAAATTAGTGCTCGGGATTGAGGAATAAGAAGCTCGAAAAATCGCCATTGTCATTCTTAACCTTAAAGTAAAGCCATCGGAGAGTATGCATTTAATTTCTAAGAATAGCCGACATCATTCATTCAATTAGAGACTAGCTTCGTCAAAATCATGGCTCAAAACAAATACTGAAGTTTCTGCAACTGTGAATGAAAAACTAAAGGTAAATGGAGAACAGCAGCCATTCACTAGCCAGGTCAAGATTCTCAAAACAATTTGTTTCTGGAGCAGATGCCCAGATTCAGATCAAGGAATGACGTTTCCAACGTTAGAAGATACTCTTGGCTCTCTCAATAAATCTGAAAGTAAAAATCCAACTCCTGATGTGGGAAAAGTTGGTCCTCATAAAGCTGGACAATAATTATATCTTCAAGGTAGTTTGATAAGTAGTACCGTCAAATCTATCTGATCAAGCAAATGCGGACAAGATATTCTTCTTCAAGGTGAACTCATCTACCTTTGCTGGGCTGATTGACTGCAGCAGAAGCAGCACAAGAAAAAGACTTACATACAATAAGATGAAAAAGTAAAATACTGAAGATCACATGAGTTAACCATGCTTTCATTCCATGGGCTACCATAGCAAACAGCAAAGTTGTCGAAGGAAAATCTTCAGCCGTATATCAAGAAATTGATTTCATAAGACTCAACAATCCATTATTCTTACCTTCTCAAGCATTCGATTAAGGCGATTAATTTCATTCTTAGCATAATCAGCACCTTTCTCCATACTATTCTTAGCAGCTTTCAGGTAGATCTTTCCATACCTGTCACAAGTTCAAATGAAATCAAACAAGAACTGCTTAAGTGAAAAGTTAAAGATATATGATCATTCATGCATGCTTGGAAAGTATCTGATCACAGGGATCAACAAATAATAGAAACAATTATCCAAAATTTTAAACCAAATTACCTAGATGATGAACCATCGAGTTTCTGAACTTCCTCTTCTAGTTTGGCAAAGACTGCTTTCTTTTCCTCTTTGCTGGCATAAACCAACTCTTTGGCCAAAGCATCCAAACTATCGACTAGACCGGCCTATCAAACAACAGGAGTAAACAAACATTTAAGGACATAGAAATCAAAGGTCCTCAACGCATTCGATCTAAGACTTACTTTCGGAGTAAGTTCTCCTTTCCCATCACGACTGGTTCCACACTTCTCATTGATGAAAGTCACAAAGTCTTCTAAATCTCTCCCACCATCATAATCCTCACCAGCTTTGTTGTTTTTGGGAAAGAATTTCAATGTTGGGTAACCACTTACTCCAAACCTGCACACATAGAGACACTAACATTGTTTAATCAACTACTAGTTTCAAAAACTTGTTCCATCTTTCTAGATGGTGCTCACAAGTGTGACTTACTTTTCACCTACATCCTTATATTTGTCAGCATCTAAATTGGCAATCACTACATCTTCCTCCAATTTAAATGCAGTAGCTACCTTTTCATAAGTCTGCCAAGAGAAGAAAAAGGGAGGTGCAAAGATCATTTATTCAGAAAGATTCAAGCAAGCAGGCTTCCAGAAGTCAGAAAGTTCATGCAGATGAACAAGGAAAAACGGAATAGCCTTACAGGAGCAAGATTTTTGCAATGGCCACACCTGGAAACGCCACCAAAGGAATAAGTACAAACATGATATCAAGATATAAAAGGGAACCCTATAAACAGATTATTTACTATTTCCTCAGCAACATAAGAACTCCAGATAAAAAATAACCAGAAAAAGATGACCTATGGCTATGGGACAAAAAAAATGCTTACCACGGTGCATAAAACTCAACCAGAACATCTTTGGTTTTATCCAAGACAATCTCATCAAAATTTTCAGCAGTTAATACAACAACATTGGATGGGATAGGAGCAATCTTCACGTTGGTCCCTATAACCAAACATAACAGATTAGGAACATGTCATGATTACAAATGATAAAAGATTGATGTGATAAGAATCTGTAAATGTGCAACAAGAAAGTTATGACAACAGAAATTTACTAGCTGTGATCAAGTTTTGAAGAGATACACCTGGCCATGACCATATGAATCATTTAAAGACAACAGACTGCAATTATCTATCATCACACATTAAAGGAACAGTAAATACCAAATGAAAGGGACAGAAACTTCATGAAACACAAGTCAGGAAAGCCGAATTTAATTTCACTAATACTTCTGCAGGAAGGCAACACCCCAAGATAATAACAACAATATACGAAATTTCTTATCATCTGTTAGTCACATTGCATCCAAATTTCCACATCCAATAAACACAATTTGTACACTATCTTAGTTAAAAAGTAAAAATTCCAACATCAATAAAATTTTGTCGAATGATTAAGGGTTTAGATGAGAGTGATTGAGGAAGACAATTACCTCCTTCATTATTCACAAACTCAGCAAGGGATTCTGCTGTACGTGGTCCTTCGTACCTATTGATACCACATAAACAAGTAAAGAATCATTCAATTGAAAAGAACAACGCAATTAGGTATATTCCAAGTTCTACTGACTGCAAGCTTTTAATTATCCTCACTTTTTGGGTTCCAAAGATCCCTTAGGAAACCACTGGATTGTTGGGTAACCAGAAACTCCATACTTGCTGCATAAAGTTTTGTGCTCATCACAATCCACCTAAATCAGATAGACTGAAGACAGATTAAAACGGATGCTATACCATTTACAAAGACCAGATGCAATAATTTTCTACTTGGACTCCAGATTCATCCTACAGTAGTAATTGCAGAAGACCAGGCATAAATTTCACAATTAACCAAACACTAAGAGCAACATCAGAACACTTAAAGAAATTAAGTTTATACTAGAACAGAAAGCTAACCTTTCCGATTAAGACTGACTTTGCCTTCTTAAAGCTAGCTCCAAGATTCTCGTACTCGGGCGCGAGCTTTTTACAGTGTCCACACCTGGCACAACGAAACTAAACTAACTCCAGAACATTCTCAAACAACGCTCAAACAAAAAATCGTCGCATAAATAGTAGCTAAAGATCACTAAAGTAGAAAATAGAAAATTTATTACCCGTCATATTGAGGAAGTCAAAATTAATACAATCCAAAAGCAAGTTTATAAATAAATCACTTCTTAATCAAAATTTAGAAGAGATAAACTACAATTATTTGATTGAAACAAGAGATCATAAATGATGGCCTCAAAACCTTACCAAGGAGCATAGAACTCGACGAGAGCTCCTCTGTCTTGACCGACCTCTTTCTCGAAATTTTCTTCCGTCAAAATGACGACGTCGGCCAGCGCAGATACGGCTAACAAAGCCAAAGCTCCGACGAAGACCCAGATCTGTTGGTACTTCTCCATTTTCTTTGACTCTCTCGTTGTCTCTGGTCTTCTCAATCTAATAGTCCACAAATGGATGCCAGAGTTGGGATTTTTCGTTGACAGATGGATGCTAGAGTGTGGAGATCTGCAGGAGTTATCATGGACTGCCCAATTAGCTTGCTGACGTGGCGAAATCTGGTTTCTATAAATCTGGAGTTTTGGGTAGTCAGCATGGCCATCGGTGGTCTTTCGAAATTGAATTGTAGGTGACGTGTTTGGATGACGTGGCTCATTGTTAGAGGTCCAACTGCTGTAACTACTTGGACCTTCTCAGCATATTATATTTTGTTAATCAGTTATAGAGGTGGGTACGTATCAACCATACACTTGTAATTTGTAAAGCCCGGTAAGTTACCTTCTTTGTTGTGAAGGCTCTCGGTCCAGACCAATATCGAAAGGTTTAAAATATTTAAATTTAAATAAAAAATATTCCAAATTTTGAATTAAAAATACCTTACCCAAACTCGTACATATTCTATGTGCCGTATGAGATAAATTCGGGCTTTAGGCCCATGTGTACAAAAGGTTGCGACTTTAACGTATATTATCAAGCAATACTAGACTTTGTTTGAAAATCAAATTGTTAGTTGATTGTATCAATAGTTAATTGATAGCAAATTGTATCAATTAATTTGATTAGTAAATAATATTAATTATTTATTTAAAGATATTTGATAAAATTAATTGTTTATATGAAAAATAACTTATGAATAGCTGATTTTAAAAAAAGATTTATAAGAGTATAAATATTATTATAATAAAAAACATAGAACATATAACAGAAGCAGTAGCAGAAAGAGAATAAGGAGGAGTAGGAGGAGAGGTAGGAGTAGTGGTGGTGGTAGTAGTAGCAACAGCACAGTCGTAGTAACAGCAGTAGTAATAACAATAGTAATAATAAAATTTATAAGAACGTGAATATTACTATAACAAAAAACATAAAACATACAACAAACAGTAGCAAAAGGAGGAGGTGGAGGAAGAGGAGGAGTAATAATAAGAGTGGAAGAAGAAGGAGGAGTACAACTAAATACCTTTCTATTTGTAAAAAAAAAAAACTGATAAGTCATTTATTAAACAAGTTAATAATGTAACATGATTTTTAGGACACCATGAATTTGGAAATTGGAAGTGCATTAATAGAACTATACACATACTGCAGGTCCTCAGTAATCATTGGCTTGACAAACTTGCCATTTCTAGACATATTGAAGTGCTTCACTATAAAATTACGCACTCATCGTGCTTTGTTTATCAATTTTTATGTAAGAATATCAACCGTAATCGATAAATTGTAATCAAGGACAGTAAATATTTTGTAATTTTTGAAAGATCTCTTTAATTAATTAATTTAAAATAAAAGGATAAAAAGTGTGGTTTGCAACTCAATATTTTATAAAAGATCCAAGTTCGCTCCTCCTATTTTCTCTTATATCACTTTACACACTAATATTACAAAAATAATACTCAATCCACCCTGAATAAGGTATAAAATTGTTAATAAAAATAACAGTATAGACGTATTTAAACTTTTGTGAAATGTTAAGTAAAAATAACACTTTTAACCGGTATTTAAAAAATTATTTTTAAGAGCACATCAGTATTTAGTATATCTAAATTGCATTCTAACGTCATATAGGCTATACTGATGACTCATGTACTAAAACCTTTGAAAAACTTAGCTATGTTAAGATTTAAGATGCTATTATAAACTAACTTAGACCTTTTATGAATCTTTGGGAGTAGTTCGTTCTTTCCGTCTTAATAGAATTTTGCAAAAATTTTCTTTTTAAAACTGTCAACTATGAAATGTTCACGTGACCATCTTCTAATGATATCCGCAATACAAAAAAGAGAACTCTATGTTAGAGAAGAAAAGATAAGAGTGCTAACTCTCTTATATCTTTTTCCTATTTTAAAAAAAGAAGACACTAAGGTTTCTTTCTGATTAAAATTAAATTACTAATTATAGATGAAGCCTAAGTTAATTT
>JAOQML010000009.1:19024987-19037569 GCA_027568935.1 Erythroxylum urbanii
GTGAGTTCTTGAGAGGTCTAATAGTATGTACCCTTACTCTTAACTAATAGAGAGATTGTTTCCAATTGACCTACATGAAGAGAGAGAGAGAAACAACAACAACAACAACAACAATAACAACAAGGACAACAATAACAACAACAACAACAACAATAACAACAACAACAACAACAATAATAATAACAACTACTACTACTAAATCAAGTCGGCTCCTAAAAAAAGAAAAAAAAGGCTTAGGCTAAATCCCTAAGAGATAAGTATTATCTATTTACAAGTTTAGTTAACTATAAGAAGAACTACAAGAATCTCTTTATGAGAGATCCTTTATCTGAATCTTAGTAAGTCAAAGTTTTTTATTGTGGGTCACGCCTTCTATAAGTTCCAACATTGCAATATCATTTTTGATCATCTCCTCGAATTCTTCTTAAACTTCCCTTTTTTTCTCTTACAGTTTCTAAGTATGATTGCAATATCATTCTTGATCACCTCCCCAAATTATTCTTAAACTTCCCTTTTTTTCTTATAATTTCTAAGTATGATCTTCTCATATCTTCTCACTAAAGCGTCTGAGTGTCTCCTTTTAATATGTCCAAATCACCTAAGCCTTGTCTCTCTTAATTTGTTAATAATGTTAGCCACATTTAATCTGTTTTTTACTATTACATTCATGACCTTATCTCTTCTAGTAAGATTGCATATCCAACGGAGCATCGTCATATCTGTCACCATTAGCTTGTGATTATACACTTGTTTGATAAGTTAACACTCTACTACATAGAGCATGGCCAGTCTAATCGCTAATGATAGAATTTACTTTTAAGAAGCTCCAGTGATACATTCTAATCATACAGAAGTCCCGATGCACTTCTTTATTGAGGCCACCCTGATCTGATCCAGTAAATTATGTCTTCATCAATCTCTTCGTTGCTGTGGATGATAAAACTAAGGTATTTAAAACACCTCTTTTGTGGTATAACTTCTAAACTAATCTTTACCTTTACATCGGTAACCACTTTATGTCTTGAAAAGTTACACTTCATGTACTCAATTTTAGTTCTACTCAATCTAAAACCTTTTGACTCTAATGTATCCCTCCAAAGTTCAAGCTTGACATTGACCTCCTTCTTTTGTTACACCTACTAAAATAATGTCATCAACAAACAATATATACCAAGGCACGTACCCTTGGGTATTCTTGATAAACTCATCAATCACTACTGCAAACAAAAAGGGGTTCAAAGAGGAGCTTGTTGTAGCCCAATATTTATGGAAAAATATTTTGTATCTTCTCCTATCTTCCTTACTATAATTTTTACACCTTCATACATATACCTAATAATTTGTACATAAGTCATAAGAACCCGCTTGACTTCTAAACACCTCCATGTGATTTCTCTTGATGCCCTATCGTATGCTTTCTCTAAATCAATAAAAACCATATATAGTTTACGCTATCTTTCCCTGTAGTACTTCATTAACCTTTTAAGGAGATGCAAAGCCTCTGTCGTGGACCTTCTTAGCATGAAACTAAATTAGTTTTCCAGGATAGAAATATTAGCCACAGTAAATATTCGGTGTATCTTTATCGTTATCTTATTAGTTTCCGTTTTGGTAGTATAGAAGATTTGTAGGAGTCAGAATAGGAAGGTAGCGATATTTACGGTTATAAACCTGTGTATATATATTCGTTGTTGTGATACACAGAAGGCGTGCGAAAAAGGCAATTTGACGTTTTCGGTTTTCATGGTATCAGAGCCACACTGAAACCTTTTCAATTTTTGACAGCCATGGCCACTGGAGAAGAAGAAAAGAAGAACAACAGAAAGAAGGTGCACGACCCATACGCGATGACCTCTGTCGATGTGCCTGGAGTTTTGATTACTCAGGTACAATTAAAAGGAGACAACTACGAAGAATGGCTAGGGCTATGCGTATAGCCTTGTGTGTCAAAAGGAAGTACGTGTTTGTTTACGGATCTATCAAGAAACCTGTAGACAACTCACCTGATTTAGAGGAGTGGTGGACTGTCAATGCCATGCTTGTATCGTGGGTATTCAACACCATTGAACCTAAGTTGCGTTCGACGGTAACACAAGTCGAGGTAGTTAAAGATTTGTGGGATGATATTAAACAACGTTTCTCCATTAGAAATGGACCTAGTGTGAAGTAGCTACGGAGCGATTTGGCCAACTATAAGCAACACGGACAATCTGTGATGACTTATTTTGGTTGATTGAAATCCCTGTGGGATGAAGTGAGCAATCACGATCGCACCCCAGTGTTTAGTTATGCTGGGTGCAAGTGCTACAGAATTAGAGAGAAAACATGAAGGAGAAAAGGTTCATGATGGTTCTCGATGAAGACGGTTTTGGCACTGTGCGTTCGAACATCTTGAGTACAAAACAATTGCCCAATTTGAACAGGGTATGCGATGGTGATCCAATAAGAACGTTTGCACACTGTGACCAAAAGAAAGGAAGAAACTAGAACCTCGATGAGCTTTACAGTCAATGCCATTACACGACATGAGAAATATAAGGTAAAGGATAAATTAATCTGCAAACATTGTGGTAAACTGGACAAAATGACGATGGTTGTTTTTAGCTGATCGAGTACCCGGATTGGTGGGGTAACAGGCCTCGTAATCAAGGATGTGGCAGTAGTAGTGGCGCCGGCCGTAGTTCTGGTTCATCACGAGGTTGAGGCGGGCAAGCAAGGGCCAATACAGCTCAGGCAGGTAGTAACAGTACTGGTGGAGAGGCATCAGTTAGTGATGCAAACAAGGAAGGTATCAGTGGGATCAGTGCCGAGCAATGGAAGGCGATCATGAATGTGCTCAACTCTCAATAGTCAGTTAGCGACGAAAAATTGACAGGTAACACAAAAATTCAGTGGATAATTGACACCAGGGCATCGTACCATATGATTGATGTTAAGGCTGGAATGAAGAACTTATGGGACATCTCACCATGTCCTGTAGGCATGCCCAATGGTGAAAGTGCCACAGCATTAAAGAAAGGAAAAGTGCAACTTGGAGAAATTTTGATCCTACGAAATGTTTTGTTTGTGCCGCAATTGAATTGCAACTTGATTTCTATTTCCCAGTTGCTAAATGATGAAAATTTTATCGTTCAATTCACTCATAAATTTTGTTTATTCAGGAGCGCACTTAGAGGATAGTGATTGGTATAGCTGAGCAGCACGAGGGGCTTTACTACTTCAAGGAGATGAATAACATACGGGTGCATCAAATTATAGAAATTTCGACGGTTGATTTTTGGCATCATCGTCTTGGACATACCTCTCCTGGAGTAGTTGAGTTAGTTCCCAACCTTAGTAGCAATAAGAGTAGTGGAAACTTGAAGAATTGCGAAATTTGTTTTAAATCCAAACAATGTCGTGATAAATTTCCCATTAGTAGCAATAAAGCTGAAAATTGCTTTGATTTGATACATTGTGACTTGTGGGGGGTATATCGTCTTCCTTCCTCGTGTGGGGCTCATTATTTCTTAACTATTATCGATGATCATAGCCGTGTTGTCTGGGTTTACTTGTTGAGAACCAAAGATGAAGTGCCCCGGATCCTTAAAGGACTCTTCTCTATGATAAAATGCCAATATGACAAAGACATTAAAATTGTGAGGAGCGATAATGGTATCGAATTTACCTATTTACAAGCTTATTTTGCAGAACATGGGATCATTTATGAAACCTCTATTGTTGGGACACCCCAACAAAATGGTCGAGTGGAGAGAAAACATCGACACATTCTCAATGTAGCATGAGCTTTACGTTTTCAAGCTCATCTTCCCATTGAATTTTGGGGGGAATGTGTTCTGGAAGCCGGGTACTTGATCAATCAAACTCTATCCAAATTGTTGAGGGGTAAGACACCTTATGAGCTATTGTTTAGGATAAAGCCTAGATATAACCATATCCGGACTTTTGGGTGTCTATGTTATGCACACAACGAAAATAGAAGGGGTGATAAGTTTCCTAGCAGAAGTCGGAACTGTATATTCTTAGGTTATCCCTTTGGAAAGAAGGGTTGGAAAGTGTATGACCTTGAAATTGGGACAACTTTCGTTTCTCGGGATGTGAAATTTGTTGAAATGGAATTTCCCTTTGAAAAAAAATTAGGACCAAATGTTAGAGCCAGTGACTCGGTGTTTGGGTCGAGTGAGGTTGGTGATATAATTGATGACGAGACTGATATAGTGATTGTTGACAGGGGGTTCCACTAATGAGGGAATCGACGATGTTGAAAGGGGGGGTCATGATGATGATGATATGAATATACATTCATCTATCAACGCAGATAACGAGCAGTTAATCTTGGGTCGAGGCCAACGTATCAAGCGACCTGCCACTCGGTTGAATGATTATGTGACTTACATATTTGTCTTAGCCCCTCCATAAGCTCACCTGTCTAGTCTCGTCCCTCAGGTACTCCTTATCCCTTAACACATTATGTGCATTGCGATAGATTTCCTTTGCCACATCGGGTGTTCTTGGTAGCTATTGGTGCAAAGAAAGAACCTCAATCATTTTCTGAGGCAGTAAAGGACGTTGGTTGGCGTCAAGCTATAAAGGTGGAGGTCGAAGCATTAGAAGAAAATGGAACGTGGAAACTGAAAGATTTGCCTCTTGGCAAGAAGGCCATAGGTTCCAAGTGGGTCTACAAGCTGAAGTATAACTCAGTTGGCGCTGTAGATCGGCTGAAAGCACGATTGGTGATACTGGGAAACAATCAAGTTGAAGGTCTTTATTACAGTGAAACCTTCGCGCTCACTGCTAAAATAGGTACAATACGTGTTTTCCTGGCAGTTCCAACAGCTAAGTATTGGGAACTACATCAGATGGATGTGCACAATGCATTCCTACATGGAGATTTGGCCGAAGAGGTGTATATGAAGCTTCCACCTGGATTCAAATCTAGGAATTCGGGCAAGGTGTGTCAATTGTAGAAGTCGTTGTACGGACTCATACAGGCACCTCGATGTTGGTTCGAGAAACTGGCGAATTCACTTAACAACTATAGGTTCCGACAATCTACTTCCGACTACTCACTATTCACTTACAAGAAAGGTACAATGCAAATAAATGTTCTAATTTATGTTGATGGTCTTGTTATTTCTGGGAATGACGACGCTGCAATCCAGTTGTTCAAAGACTATCTTCATAAATGTTTCCATATGAAAGATTTGGGGAAGTTGAAATATCTTTTGGGGATTGAGGTGGCTCGCAATTCAGATGGGTTGTTTTTGTGCCAACGAAAATACGTTTTGGATATCATTGCTGAATCTGGGTTGCCGAGGGCAAAACCGTCTGTTGTTCCTATATCGCAGAATCACCGACTTGCATTGTCCAACAATGATGTGATGGAGAATCCATCTCGATATCGACATTTGGTTGGACGTCTTGTCTACTTGATCATCACTAGACCTGAGTTAGCGTATAGTGTACACACCTTGGCTCAGTTTATGGCGGCTTCACGGATTGACCATTAGGATGTCGCCTTACATGTTGTCTGTTACTTAAAAACATGTCCAGGACAGGGTTTGTTTTTGTCATCTCAAAATGACTTGCAAATATATGGCTATTGTGATTCAGAATGGGCTAGTTGTCCGCTGACTAGAAGATCCTTGACCGGGTGTTTTGTTATGCTCGGACGCTCTCCTGTTGCTTGGAAGACGAAGAAACAACATACTATGTCTCGTTCATCCACAGAAGCTGAATATCGTTCAATGGCGACAACTGTTTGTGAGCTTAAGTGGCTGAAAGGACTGTTGTCTTCTCTGAATGTTTCGCATCCCCGTCCTATGCGCCTATACTGTGACAGTCAAATTGTGTTGCACATTGCCGCAAATCATATTTTTCGCGAGCGAACGAAACACATAAAGGTATATTGTCATTTTATCCGAGATGAGATTCAATGCCAGACTGTACTGACTAGCTATGTTCATACTTCTATTTAACTGGTGGACATTTTCACTAAGGCTCTGGGTTCACGACAATTTGATTCTTTACTTGACAAGTTGGGCATTCGCAACCCTCATGCTCCATCTTGAGGGGGGTATTAGCTACAGTAAATATTTGGTGTATCTTTATCGTTATCTTATTAGTTTCAGTTTTGATCGTATTGAAGATTTGTAAGAGTCAGAATAGGAAGGTAGCGATATTTATGGTTATAAACTTGTGTATATATATTCATTGTTGTGATATATAGAAGGCGCACGAAAAAGGCAATTTAACCTTTTTAGTTTTCAAGAAACATTCTTTCTCATTCTTTTCTCAATTACCTTCTTTTATAATTGCATGGTGTGATTAAATAATTTAATGTTTGTATAGTTCTTACACCTTTGAATGCTTCCTTTGTGCTTGTATAAATATTAAATAATGTTACAAAGTAGAAATTGAAACATATTTAACATTTTATTTATAGTTTAATATATTGAAAATAATTTATCCTAAAAATTAGCATAAATTATATTTAAAAAATCACTTGGAATTGGCTTATCTAATATCTCCTTCTAAACGATTGTATGTTAGTAAAATCATTCATAAGGTCTAAAAGGGACAGTTTGAGTTTAAGATTATAAATTATTTCTTAAAATATTAATTACTAAGAAAGCTTTCGTTTTTTTTTTTTTGGGCTAATTCAAGCATTGACAATGAGCATAACAGACACAGGGCCCTTAGTTACACAACGAATGAAGGCTGACCAGATCATTGTCGGAGGCATTCGTTGAAGCATCGTATGGTGATAACATTGAAACCCGGTCGCTTGGAGTTTTTTTTTTATACATTAGGTTTCTTAGTTTTGTCGAACTAATCTTAAGCTTCTAAGATCTCATCTTAAGAGTCTTAGAAGAGGTAAATCTGGAATTCCAAAATTGCTCAGATTCTTACGTAGTCTGTACATTTCTGCGCACAAAAAGTCGTCACATACTGATTAATTAACTGTTAATTAATCACTAGCCTTGTTCAGCATTAGATTCTCATCAATCCCAAATTTTCAATAGTTCCAATTCCACACTATAGCTAGAAGCGAAACGTTCAATCAAGGAGCATGCTTAAAGGATTAGAAGATCATTAATAGGAAAACATTTTCCTCTCTTTTTTTGTGGTGACTCAAATTTAAGAGTTCTTATAAAGGAAAGTCTTAAATAAAGAATTGAAGCTAATTAAGCGACTCTGCTTATCTGGTCGCTTGGAGTTTTGTCTCGGTTCTGTACGGACATAATACAAGATTAAAAGACCATTAAAAAAAAGGAAAACAGAAATCACTTAGTCCGACAGGGAAATAGATCCCTTTTCCTAGAAGCTTGGATCGTTCTGTTTTTGTTGAGAACTACCTAACAAATGAGACAGAAAAAATCAGATAAATAAATGCTAATAAAAACAGAGTGGCACAGATTTTTAGTAACGGGTAATCTGAACCCGTCCGACTGTCCGAGTGCGGCACACTATTCACGAGCTTCACCCTCCTTCTCGGGTACTTTCTCTTAAGTTCTTTTCCTGTCATAAAGATATCTGACACTGACGTTGATAAAACTTCACTGTCCTCTGCTTGTCCTGCTCGTTCTGTCCAATTTTTCTGTACAGTTATTTGACAACATTAATTAAGTTATATATAGAGAGAAAAGGGATGAAGAAAGGAAAACTGCGGTGTTACAGTGTTTCTATTTGTATTAGTAAACAAGAACATAGGCAAACTTTCTGTTACAACACGTTCAAAATACTTTAATCAAGAAGAATTCAAAGAGTCATGGGAAATAATATTCAGTTGCAAACAAACATGACAGTAGGAAGTGTTCTTTGTGTTTCCTCTCTTCCCCGGAGCAAGGTTTCGGGATTTAATGATGAATTGGCTTACGAACAACCTTAACTCTCACGAAAAGATTATTCTCTCGTAAGTTATGGGCTGTTTCCATATTTTTTGTGGTGTTATATAGGTTAAATGAGATTACAAGTTATTATGATTAGCAAAGTTTAATTACATTATTTACCTAATCATAGATCTCCATAAGGACATATGATAAAATTAATAAGATACAGAGTAGATTAACATAACTCTTATTTAATATTGACATGCACAATTTAAGAAATGGTGAAGACGAATGCAGCATAATAGATATGAACAAAACTTTACAACGTTTCTAATTATTTTTTTCTTGTTATATATATATTTTTAATAACTTTTCTTTTAAACTTGTATTTATTCACGACGGTTTTAGTTACTATATCAATTATTTTAGTTAGTTTTGTTTTATTTTATTTATTTATGTATTTATTTAATTTTATCTTGCTGTACTTTTAGCATATCAGTTTTTATCTGCATTATTTTTTATTGTCACATCTTTATGTGGGTCTATAAAAAATAATCTCTTTATTATATAGGAGTAAGACTACGTATTATTAAACCTTTCTAAACTCTGTTTTATTGTTAGATTTTAATCTGAGTGGTGAAGATGAAAAAGCAAAAAAAGTTATATGCGATTTTGCATATGTATACATTTTATTTCGTTGACCGCTTGAAATAATTTATTACAATCTTAATTTCGAAGCAATTAATTTTATTCACTTCTGAAATCAAAATCATGGTCCCCATCATATAGATTCTATATTAAAAAGAAAGTGCCTCCGAGGCATAGCTCAACTGACAAAAGTTTGGGTGGTGTGGTGCTTGTCATGCTGGTAATCTGTAGGGTGGGGGTTCGAATCTTGGGGCCAACCTTTAAGATTTGGGCTCCTTGTATGGTGAGATCAGTGGGTAAGCCCAAGTCCCTGGCCAGTTGAGACACATCCCGCGATTTATATCCTCCATCAATTCCGAAGGCACAAAAGTGAAGGCTCCTAATGTTAGAGTTCAACATTTTTTTTATATTAAAAAGAAAGCGGAATCTCTGACATAGAATGTGCTACAAGTGCTCGTACTCTTACTTGGAAGGCTTTTATTGGTGACATATATTGTAATTTCACCAAAGATTAAGTAACGCAAAGGATCTAATAATTGCAAATACCCCACACAATAATATTCTCATAATCTAAGTATACATTTTCATGAACATTTATTTAAATTATATCACCTAGATTATTGAGCTTATTATCTCTTTCAAAAACATTATATAAATTAATAATTCAAATATTGATCAAGCAAATTTTAAGAATACTCCTTAGTAACAAGAATTTCACTTACTGGAGTTCTTCAACATTTCATTTTCTTAGAAATTGATTTAATCTTACTTTATAAAATTTTCATTGTATAGGACAGAAAATTATTGAATACATATGAAATGAATTCCTGTCAGATGAGCAACGACGAAGGACACACCGAGACCCATACTGAAATAAAGAGGAAGGCGGTCATTTTTTTAAAACACAGGAAAAGGCAAGTGACACGTGTAGGTGGTCCTACTCATGTGGGACCAATCAGGCACAGGTGGCAGTGTACGAATTAGAAATGTGGCAAATTATTAAAACATTGGACCTGACAAGTGCAGTAGCCCTTTGCGGTGGAACAGTAAATTAATTTTGGCGGCTGAAAAATGAAAGACAATAAGACAAAAGATGGGGTGAATTCTGCCTAAAATGTACGGATAAAATTCAATACAATAAGGTTAGAAAAAAGTAACCGAATCAAAGATAGTTGGCGTAAATACTTCAATACTCTTATCTTTTAATACGAAGTTTTGAGTTCGAATCTTGAAAATAGAAAGATCTATTTGATCAACACTTTTATTTTTACAGATTGACCCGATATAAGTAAAAATTAATCTAAATATAAATAACTTAAAAATACCTTTCTATAATTAAAAAAAAGAGTAATTAAACAGAGAATTTGATAAGCGTCTTTAAGTCTACTAAATATCTTTTTACAATTTCTTGTATTAAATTTTATTTATAACGATTTCTAATTATTGAGGTTCTGATAAAAAAGTCCCATAAATTCTGGTATTAGTTTAAAGTCTTTTAAATTTAAGTCGTCAAGTGATCAATTACATTATATATATAACTTAATTTTAAGTTATTATTTTGCTTTAAAATATATAATATATGATTATTAAATACATATCTAAAACTATTATACACTTAATCTCAAGCATCTTTTAAACTTCAAATGTATGACTATCCATTGTTTAAAAATGCTTCTTTGTGACCATATTATGGTCACATATTTGAGTTACATAAATAAATTCTTTGCAAAAATATAAGGAAAGATTGAATATATTATGACTCTTCTAAGACTTTTTTAAAATAGAGAGCTTGTGTGTTAGAATGTTGACTTTTTGTCTTTGTACTAATTAAAAGTAAGGTTGTGTAATATTAATCTTTTTCAAATTTTATGTCTTAGTGACTTCTCATCTTTACAAAATAGAGAGGTTTGTACAATAAATATATTAACCTTTTACCTCCCTACTAATTAAAAATAAAACTGTATATTATTATTAATAAACTTTTTTAAACGCCACGTCTTAACGGAATGTTGACGTTGTTATTGTTGGGAGCATAATAACTAGTAATATGGCATACGCCCTGGTGATCGGTCGGTCCAATTAAATGAGACCTCGTCCCGAGCTTTATAGACAGAGTTGCGTACAGTGAATCAACGTGGGTTCAGGTGGTCCACTGGTAGTTGATGTCGTAATTTATGTGCTTTATTTTCTTAATATGCCTATATTCTTAAATAAATATCTGTAGACTAATTGCTTTTCCTTTTTGCCAAAAATATGCATTTGTTTTTTCAATCCAATTTGCATTTATAAATATCTTTTAGTTACTCCCTAAAATATCTGTATAATAATTAATAAATTTATTTACCAATTCAAATATCTTTTAGTTACTCCCTAAAATATCTGTATAATAATTAATAAATTTATTTATCAAGTCAATTATCTTTTAGTTACTCCCTAAAATATCTGTATAATAATTAATAAATTTATTACGCACGTCGTTATCCGAAATAAATAAAACTCAACTGCCATAGTATTGTGCTGTCGATGCATTCATTGTGACAATTGTTTTAAATACAGCAACCCCACACTTTGCATCCAAGGGGAGATGTGACCCTCAACTATTTTTTTGTTATTTAATTGTTTTCCATTCTTTTTGGTGAAAGAGACTTCGAGAATTGAACAGTGCTAAAACACACCCCGTTTTAAATACAATGTACACGTTCTTCCACGGGACAAGGGGAACATCCCACCTGTATGAAAATGTGTCTTCACCCATTACAGCACATCTTTAAATTGACAAAATAGGCTTTCCTTTTAAACTACTTTGTTTAGGTGAAAAGTTGAACTTCAGTTGCAAATATTGGTGCGTAACTTCCACTAGCACTCAGAAAGGTGGAATTGCCTATTATTTCAGGCGCTCCCATATCTTAGCTTTGATAAAATGGTTGAAGAGTAAATTACAGTTTAATTTTATTTAATTTTTTAAAGAAAGGGTTCTATATTAGATGAAATTTTTACAATATTGTTGTCGGGACTCAAACCTAAGATTTTACACTCAACAATTTCCTTAAAAATTAGTTGAGCTACCCGTGCATACGTACCTGTTTGTATCATTTGTATGCTTTTAGATTTACATCTTTTATGTATGAATGTGTATCTTTGTACTAGAATAAAATGTAGAATATGAATATATATATGTCAGAATTTCTAGACCTGTTCATATTTATCAAACTGCGTACACATGGCATAATAGCATGGATACGAGAAATTTATGGATTTCCTTGACTGTAAAACTGTCATGATTTACAGAATCTTATGAGCCCTGATTTGAATTTTTTAAGGAAAATCCTAAACTTCGTATCTTATATGCTTGTGGATTGTATGCAAAACCTTCGGATTTGATGATTATTAATGTTGAATTGATTCCTTACGTATGAAAAAAAACATTTTTCAGAGAATCCTAACGCCCTAGCGCTAGCACCAAATTCTGGGAATGGATCCCAGTGTTAATTGCCAACGCAACCATTGGGAATGATTGCTAACGTCAGGCACTGTTGGCTGCCGACTTAATATTTTTTGTTCTAAATATTATGTTTACAATTCAATTACTTATAATTTGATGCTAATAAATTGTAAAATTATGGATAAATTGAAGCTTTTAGCTATCATTTTTTTTGAAATTACTTAAGGGTAGTTTGTTTATTTTATAGTTAACGAGTATGAATATAGGTAATGATATACACATTTAGTTGTATTTAGATATTCAAAGATAATAAATATTGCTATTTTATTATTGTTAGAATATGAAGAAGCAACATAATCACGTAAATCATGTTATAAAATCAGGATCATTTCATATGCATATAAAACAAAGAATCACGTACTTAGATTCTTATTGGAATTTCCACGATTAAAGAACTTGTACTGCCTTTTCTTAATCTACAAAAGGTTTTCTTCTTCTCATTCAGAAGATGTCTTTTATCTTCTTTTGTTTTTTAAATGCTACACCTTAACTACCTTTGGTAGTTATGTAAAGTAGACTTATTATAATACCCCTCATGGGTGTATTTAATTCATTATCTCCCACTCACACATGATGGGTTTTAATCTAATTAAAAAACAA
>JAOQML010000009.1:19037669-19049530 GCA_027568935.1 Erythroxylum urbanii
CTAACTTCTCCGATTGACCTCACTTGGACCCGTTTCTCAGGTCCGACCCGTTCTATGAAAACGGGATGTTACATGGATTCCAACCTTTTGTTTAATCTAGCCAACAATATTCATCATGGCCTATCATAATTACTCCTTATAATTTGCCTCCATGGATGTGTATGAAAGAGACACAAATTTTCTTGACAGTGATTATGCCAAGGCCTACAAATCCAAAGCATAAAATTGATGTATTCTTACAACTATTAAGATTTGAATTGTAGCATCTTTGGGAATATAGTGTTGAGACATATAATATGTCTCTGAAACAAAATTTTGTATTGAGAGCAACTTTGATGTGGACCGTTAGTAATTTTCTGACATATGCCATGCTTTTTGGATGGAGCACAACAGGGAAATTATCTAGTCCTTATTGTGGCAATGATTCTGATGCATTTTATCTCCCCGTTGTAAAATATATTGGTTTGACAACCACAGAAAACTTCTTCCTCCAGATCATCCATTTAGACTCAATAAACAAAAGTTCATTAAGAATAGGATGGTAAAAATACCTCCTCCCCCTCACAAAGCTGGTGAAGAGATATTGCAGGAGATTGAGAAATTAGGTTTGCTAAAAGTTACAGAATTTGAAGTTGATGAAGTTAATACAAGCATTAGTAAAAACTTTAGTTGAAGACAACGAAGCACCTTTTGGGATTTGCCATATTGGAAAATTAATTTGATACGTCGTAATCCAGATGTGATGCATATTGAAAAAAATATTTTTGACAATTTATTCAATACCATAATGAATATTGGAGGGAGGACAAAAGACAACGCAAAATCATGAGCTGATTTGAAGCTTTTTTTATAAAAGGAATGAGTTACATAAAGATCTTTACACCGGTAAATATCTGAAAGCATGTTACACTTTAGACAAAAAACAAAAGGAAATATTGTGTGAATGGTTGAAAAACCTAAAGTTTAACATGGTTATATTTTAAACTTGGCAAGGTGTGTGGATATGAGGAAGTACAAATTATTTGAGATGAAAAGTCATTATTGTCATTTGTTTATGCAAATGCTAATTCCAATTGCATTTCGAGAGTTGCTACCGAATGAGATTTGGGAACTAATAACAGAATTAAGTTTGTTTTTTAAAAGTTTAACATTATCTGAAATCAAGTTGGCTGAAATAGAAAAACTAGAAAGGAAAATTTCAGTAATTTTGTACAAGTTAGAAGGGATGTTTCCTCCAAGCTTCTTTAACTGCATGGAGCATCTACCTGTGCATTTAGCATACAAGGCTAAACTAGCCAGTCCAGTTCAATATCGATGGATGTATCCATTTGAGAGGTAATTCAACAAAAATGATTGTAATTGAAGTAATAACATGTTTTAATAACTAAATTGGTATAACTCTATTCGCTAATATAGATATTTGCGTCACTTGAAGAAAAATGTCAAAAAAAAGTATAGAGTTGAAGGTTCGATATGTAATGCTTATTTAGTGGAGGAAGCTAATACATTTTGTTTACATTATTTTGAGCTGCATGTTTACACAAGAGAAAGAAAAGTTCCTCGTAATGATGATGGGGGAGGAAATAGTGATGCTGATGGTAACTTATCCATTTTTCACATATCCTGTACGAACATATGGATGTTCAATAAGAAGAATGTTAATAGAAGAAGAAATTGAGACTGCCCATGGTTACATTTTATTAACTATCAAAAGGTTAAACCTTTCTTGCAATAAGTTGAAATTGATTATTTGGGTTTTGAAATTTAGTGTTATTCATAACTGAAATACATAATAATATTTTTAGATTATAAGAGAAATTGTTATGCGAGCTCATGTCCAACAAAACACAGGATGATATCAATAAAGAAGTTGGAAGACACTTTCCTAGATGGTTCAAGAAATATGTAAGTTTTCACTTACAAATATTGAAATGATTAAATTATAAGATTTAAGTATTCAAATAACATTCTACTATTTAATATGATAATTTCTTTTATGCAGGCCTTAGAAAATCCAATAGCGAGAGAAGGGACCTTTATGAACTGTTAAATCATATCTGGTGTATTTCTTTAATGGATAGAAATATCATACAAAATATCATAGTCATAGCATGACAACAATAAATAATGGAGTTTGCAAACAGGGAGAATTGATGGATTACTATGGTAAAATTATTAAGATATTTGAAATTGAGTACCCTGCATTGCCGATAAAGTGAAGTGTGATATTTAAGTGTGACTAATTTGATCTAACTCCAAATGTTGGTACAAAAGTACATAGCTGATACAATCTAGTTGAAATCAACAAGCGAAGAAGATTTAGACAATTTGAACCTTTCGTGTTGGCAATGCAAGCGATCCAGGTGTATTATGTCCCTTTTCTCAGCTTATGACAAGATAAGTCAGATTGGTTGGCCGTTTGCAAAGTTAAACCTAGAGATGTTTTTGAATCATATGGAAAAAGAGAACAGAGAATTGAAAGTGAAGCGCTTCAGGAAGATGTTTATGAAATAAATGCATTTGTCATATATGAAGATAATGAACCTTTGAACGATCTATGTAATGAATATGTTGAAATTTTATCTGGAGAGGATGAGGAGGGCTAGAGATTTGAAAAAGAGCCTGAGTTTGATTCTAATTCTTCAGAAAAAGAAGATGATTTTGATTTACAATTAAGTGATGATAGTGATTAATTTGTGTTTGTAATTGAATATTATATTCAACAAATTAATTATTTCCTTTTCAATATATTGTATAAAATATTGAATTCAAATTGTTATATTTCTATAAAATTCAATCAGATATTAATTTCAGGAAGCAGTATGCCACTAAAGAGAAAACATGATATAATAAGATCAAGGTTCAAACTACGATTTGAAGCTACTTACTGTACAGGTGAGACTGGAACTGAATCATCTCCTCCCCCTCCAGCTACTACACTTGCAGATGAGACATCACCTTCCGTACCTGCTACTACATCATCTACCACCCCTACATCATCCACTACCTTTATACCGACAGAGATATCAAGGGTAAACAATGCGGATGAAGGAGGCAGCCATCAGCTTAAAGTTGAGGGACCTGATGGAAGAATTTACATCACAATTGTCAATAATTTGTAAATAAAAATACATGAAACATTATATGTTTATAATTAAGTTAAAGGTTTAAACTTTAAAAATGGTATGAAATTATTTGTTTTTATATTAGGTTGATTTCATCTGGATCGTGCTCAAGAAACATGACATCCAAATTCAAGGAGAAAATTGATCTTGAGGGTTATGTATGGAAGAATATCTCTCAGGCCACAAGGGAATTTTACTATTAGGAGTTTGAGGTACAAAAAAATTATTATTTTCTTTTTTAATTAATTTTTATACATTAATTAGATAAGTATTATTATATTATAAGTATTTATCGAATGTTTTTCTATTTGTTTCAAAAAGAATTTTTTTGAGATTTTAAATTTGATGCTGTCATTTATAAAGTATGAGAGAGACAAGTACATACACATTATCGGGACTTTGTTGTTGTGTTACACAAGGCCGGTGTATGACTGCTTATATTTTTGAACAAATATAGAGTCGTTGGTCATAATATTGGACATCACCTGAGACAATGTCTATTTTAGAGCGTAATTATACCAACAGACGTGGAGAATCGGGGGGAGAGAGTCTTCCTGTACATATGGGAGGATCTATTACCCACCACGAGTATGCAGAGAAACTTGTAAGTATCTACACTTTACATTTATATTCTAATTTCTTTACTTTGCTGTATTTCAATTGAATTTGATGTGTACATTTTGGAATGAAAATATGTGTATTATAGAGAATGATAATGTTATAAATGTTTGGTGTCATATACTATTGTATTGTTGAGTTATTTTCTTTGTTCAATAGGGGATAAATATCATAAAAATAGAGAAAACTCTGTTGAAATTTTTATAAATTCTAGTTCACTTATAACATTTTATTCTTATGCAGGAAAAGTCTATGGGCACGAGGCCTACGCCCTGTCAGTTCTTTTTACACACTCACACTAAGAAGCATGACGGTGTGACATTTGTCAATACCTGATGTAAAGAATTAAATTTATATGAAATTTATGGTTTAATATTAAGGCTTAATAATTATCACTTACTAATATAAACATTACCTTTTGATAGGACTAAATACAAGAAAGTATTCAACGACAGTCTCAACAGTATGAAAAATGTTGATGACACTCAAACCTATCTTTATGCAGTGGGTGGTAGGTACCGTCGTGGAAGGATATTCGGCTTAGGCTCATTTGCGAATGTATGTTATTCGCAATCCTCCATATCTAGTACAACAGCATCTAGTAGGCAGTCCACAACCAATGAAATCCAAGAGCTTCGGAGCACAGTGTAGACATTGGCAACTCAGTTGCAACAGTCGATGGAGTACATAGCTCAGCTCTGTAATGAGATGGATGAGTTAAAGGGGAAGAGTAGCACCTCATTGCACCAATCAGAGCATCTACGGTCACCAAATCAATGGTGTACTTGTAATCATTTCATTTGAATTACAAATACTTATTATGTACAATTTAATGTTTTTATTATCAATGAAGATAATTTTAACTTTATATCATCAATCAACTTTCTGTTTAAACAATTTAAATGTATAAACAAATCAAATTATTATGCACAGATAATTCATAATTGTTTAAATTATGCATCAACCATAAGATCATCAAATAAAATTTATTGACGGTATATTTTTAAAAAAATTTTCTGGTTAATTTACTGACGGAATAACAAATGTTCGTCAGTAAAACCGATTCTATTTATCGACGGACAACAACAAACCGTCAATAATCATAGACAAAATAACCAATTTCTTCAACAAATTTACCGATATGATTTGCTGCAGAATAACTGTCGATATACTCACCGATAGAACAAATATAACTGTCGGTAATGTTGTGATAAACTTACTGACGAAATGAACAATACCGTCTGTAAATCTACCGACAAAAAAATACCGACCATCGACAATTTACCAACAGTCGACTGCATAAACAACCAATGGTACATTAATTGTCCATTGGTAAATTTACCGACGGACATTCTATTATTTGTCGAAAATTATTACCTACGATCGTTTCTACGACGCCTTTATTTGTCGGTAAATTCTGTTACTAACCTGACTTATCGACGAAATGTTTAGATTTTTGGTCAGTAATGTCGGTCACTAAACAACATTTTTCTTGTAATGATTAAGAGGATCCAAATAGGCTCCATTAGGAGCAATCAAATCAAATTCACCATCATCACTCAATTCACACGTACCAACTAATTCTTCTATCTCCCAAATTACATGCATCATCCAAATCTCCACCACCATGTTCAATATCAACTTGAACATCATTGGTTCTCTTAAATCAACACCAATATCACTTCCCAAATTAACAACAGTATCACCTCCCAAATCATCACCAACACCATTATTACCTCCCAAATCAACATCAATAACACCTTCCAAATCAATATTAACATCACTATCACCTCCTATATCAACACTAAGAACATTATCACCTCCCAGATCAACAACCTCATTTTCATGCCAGTTATCATGTTATACTAACATAGGTATTGATGGTGTTGGTTCATCAACATAATCCAAATAAACATTAACTATATCATGAACCTTTAATAATTTAATCAAATCCAATGCACTCTGATTAGATTCTAGCCTCCTTAAACCATCATCTAACCCCTTTTCAAGAATCAAATACTATATGCTAACAATATTTGTATAGCTTAATATAACATTCATGTTTTATACCTTTCTCAAACTCACATAACCCAAGTCCATGTTTTCAAAATTTTTGGATGCCTTACCTACATACTTTAGTATACCTTTCTGAGTAAAATATCTATCCACTAAATAATCTTATGTTAGCCTTTCCATTTATTGTTGTCCTATAGAGATAACAAAAAGTAAATTAGTCTATAATATGAAAAAAGCATATTTATAAAAAATATATTGATTAAGTAACATTCATCAACCATATTTAAAGAAAACAACATAGTCTACAACTAAAAAAAAACCTAGTAAATCAATGTAAAAGGGCAAAGATCGAAAAATTATATAGTCCACAATATAAGTACCTAATAATAAGATCGGGTTATGAAATAAGGTTTTAAGGACCAACAAAAATTGGTATGTCCTGCCTAATCTTACCTGACAACAACTTTATATATATTCAAGTAAACATTCATATGATTACACAATAAATGGAAGAATGATTACAAATAGTTAGAAATGGACATCATAATTCCCATAATCAAAGAACAACCTTTTCTTTTAACATAGTAATTCAGAGAAACTTTAAATTGTTGGTAGTCCAAAACTACTAATATTGTTGTAAGTCAAAATATACCAATAAAAATCAGACACCATCCACCTTGAAGGCATTTTAATCAAATTCCTTACAAGCAAAATCGTTCCCATTTAAGTTTCTTTTATCGGTTTGATACAATGAGGTTAGATGGATTAAACAAACAATGGCGAGCAGTTAACTTATGTTTCTATGTTCTGTAATGTTGCTCCCAACCGGTTCCGGTTAAGGATCAACAAGGTAGATGCAGTGGAAGACCGAACAAGTCACTGAAATAAAGAGAAGTCGTCTTCTTAGAAAGCATCCAAATAGGAATTTTCTATCATATGAAGAATTACACTAGCTGGATAACGATACTAAACAAGCTGAACATTACGTCAACAACAGTCTAAAAGAATAAAAGGCTAAAAGGAGTTAATCCAATTGAGAAAAGAGAACTGACATTAAATGCCAGTAACTTTGGTTAAAGGAATACTCATTTCACCCAAGACATGTTACAAAGCTGATTTCAGAGCTCCCAGATCTACCAAATGTGCTTATAAAGAATAAAGGAGGCCTAACAAAGGTTTATATTCTAATCATAATCTACAAAATTGTTCATCTTAGTTGTTCATGAGCAACTTATATGGATTTTTGAGTATGGGTGTCGAGTACCCATCTAGGGCTAAGCCCCAACGCGAGCTAACGTATAAGCTGAGATACTAGGCCTCCTCGGCATCGAGAAAGCCCAATTAGGATCAGGAAGCTATGCAACGACAGGTCGTTAAGCCCCAAGCTTCGTTGTTGTCATTAGGCATTACCATTGCAAGCAATACTAAAGTAGATTCTGACGTGGATCACTTTCATTGATTAAGACAAGTTCAAGTTCGATCTCATTGGTTAGTGACACCGAAAGACACGTTGCAAGTGAGTGACCCAAGTCAAGTCATCGCTTGCGAAGGACTTCTCTCAATTCTAATTTTAAAAAAACGCAGAAATAACGGAACGAACAGTTTCGATCAGCTCGGGGACAGAGGAGTTTGGGAGATCTGAATTCGACGCCGTTTTACTTTTACAGGATCTCAGTGTGGAATCCTAGCATCTGGAAAGTTCCGATATCTCTCCTGAGTTTTAGAGCGATTTCTTTCGATGGCCGATCGAAGAAAGAAGCTCTTGTTCCTTGTATGCGTTCTCTGTTATTACGCTTTTGCCGCCATTGCAGGGTATGTATGCTTGCATCCAACTTTCTTATTCGGTCTCTTTTCTGCTCTCGTTGAAACTGTTGTTTGGCTATGGAGGTTTTTTTTAATTGGTGAAATGTGGGTGTTAGGAAGAGCTATTACGATATACTGCAAGTGCCAAAAGCTGCATCCGACGAGCAGATCAAAAGAGCGTATAGAAAGCTTGCGTTGAAGTACCATCCTGACAAAAACCAGGGTAATGAAGAGGCTAACAAGAGATTCACTGAGATTAGTAATGGTAATGATTGTCAATTTTCTTATGTGATATAGCTATTTTACATTTGAATTATTGTCATGGTAATGGATTGATTGAACTGAACCAAAAATATGTGATTAGCGTATGAGGTGTTGTCGGATAGCGAGAAGAGGGGTATATACGATAGGTATGGAGAAGAAGGAATTAAACAGCATATGGCTGCTGGAGGAAGAGGTGGAGGGATGGGAATGAACATTCAAGATATTTTCAGTCAGTAAGTTTCTTTCTTCCTTTTTAGTTTTTGTTGTGCTTCCTTACTCTAAGTCTCATCTTTAAATTTGGTGCAAGATAGTAAGCAATCGGTGCATTGTTAAATAAATAGGTTCGATTGGTAAGAACTTGTTTTATTTTCCTCCAGTCCGGATCATCAAAAGACTAGACATTTTATTTTTTCCTGGATCAAACGATCTTCATTTTTGCATTTTTTTATATGATAAAGTAAGACATCATTAGGATGACATGAAGATCTATACTTGGATTATTCTCTTATAGCTGATCTTTGATGAATTATCTCAAGTGTGCAAGAGTGCAAAAATAATCATTTGAGGTTATTTGTGATTTGGGCTATCACTTATTTGTGGACTTCATCATACCTAACTTATTTGACAATTATGTTTGTGCGTGGGAGAATCATTGCAATTGCAAACAATAAGTAGCTTTTGTTAGAGTAGTGTACATTTGTTAATAGGAATAACTCTGAAATTTCAGTTGTAGAGTAATTTCTTATTGGAAATGGTCTTTCTAGGTTCTTTGGTGGAGGTCCCACAGAAGAGGAAGAGACAATTGTAAAGGGTGACGATGTAATTGTTGAACTGGAAGCAACACTGGAGGACTTGTACATGGGTGGTTCATTGAAGGTGAGGAATCATTGTATTGGTGATTAATAAATGTTATGTTGGAGACTGTATTTGACTATATGCTATTGCTGCCATAAAGATTCATCTTTGAGCCTATGGGCCTGATATTGAAACAAATACATGTAGTTGGGGGCATCTTATTTGCGCCAGTGTTTGTTTTTTTTTCTTTTATATATTTCTTTTAGCACATATCTTTCAAAGGTATTTATAATGTTAATTGATTATAATATGATTCCTAGTTGATTATCGCAACAAAATTTGTTTCCTTTTTGCATATTCATTAGGTTTGGAGGGAGAAAAACGTTGTAAAGCCAGCACCTGGCAAAAGGCGCTGCAATTGCAGAAATGAAGTCTACCATAAACAAATTGGTCCTGGAATGTTCCAACAGATGACAGAGCAGGTGCATTATGACTCAGATAGTAGTCTGACAAAAGACCTGATGAACTTTTTCTTATGCATTAATAGGTTAAGCAAGAGGACATTGATTTCTATTTGATTGACAATGATACTTTTATTAGCTCCTTGAAGAAGTAGCATTTTCTTTTGCTGTAATAGTCGACAGGCTCACACTTCATCCTTTTTCAGGTCTGTGAGCAATGCCAAAATGTCAAATTTGAAAGGGAAGGATATTTTGTCACAGTTGACATTGAGAAAGGAATGCAAGATGGACAAGTAAGCTTCTTAAGAGTAATATTACTACTTAAGAAACAACCAAGCTTCTTAAGATTAATCTTAATGCTTAAGAAACACAACTTTACATGTGCCTCTCTTTACTATGTGAATCGTATGTTCTATAGTTTCTTTTGCATTTTGATTCCCTTTTTTTGGTCCCATAGGCCAACTGCTGGCTATGTTCTATGGAAGTCTCTTGACATCTGTTAGCAACGCACTTTGGGTCATGGAAGTCTTTCATAGCACAAATAACAATACACATTTTTCCAGAGTGCTAATCTCCCGTGTTTCATAACGATCTATATCCAGATACAGAATCTTTATGGTTGTTTATCTATGGATATCGTTTGGATTTTGGGATTGATGTATTGATGCATTTTATAGGAAGTAGTTTTCTACGAAGATGGTGAGCCTAAAGTTGATGGAGAAGCTGGAGACTTGAGGGTTAGTCTTTGAACATGACTTGTATTATTCCTGTTCATTTTGGTTACCGTTAATACTGTTCCCAGCTATTGTGTTGTGTACAAACGTTAACTTGTGAACCTTGCAGTTCCGCATTCACACAGCAGCACATGACCGATTTAGAAGGGAAGGCAATGACTTGCATACGACTATTACTATAACACTGGTATGGTATTAAATATCCTCAAGTCTTTTAGTAGATGATGAGCAATTCTTCTTGATTGATGTTGTGAGACGGAACTTTCTGAACTTCTTGGTCGTCAGGTTCAAGCTCTTGTTGGCTTTGAAAAGACCATCAAACACCTTGATGGGCATTTGGTGGAGATTGGCACAAAGGTAAATCTCCACGCCGTCTCTGCATTTGACTTTGATATTCTTTGAGAGCCCCGTACGAAATGACAATGATCATTGCAAACGTTGTTCAGGGAATTATTAAGCCTAAGGAAGTAAGAAAGTTCAAAGGGGAAGGAATGCCATTGCATTTTAGCACAAAGAAAGGAGATTTATATGTTACGTATGAGGTTCTTTTCCCCAAGTCACTAACTGAGGATCAGAAGAAAAAGATCAAGGAAGTTCTTGGCTAAGGTAGCGAGTATGGTATTTAGGCATCGATTGTGATATTCTTTTGGGCTCCTAAGATGTTCCCATTGTAACGCGACAGTATACCAAGTTCAAGAAACCTTCGAGCTTTTTGTTTTCTTTACGCTCTTTCTTCTCGAAGTGTTTTATCCCGCAGTTAAGGAATAGCATACAAGTTAGTGGAACTCTATTGCATTTCTATAATGATAATGAAAATCTTGACGAGTGCCAAGAATACTTGTCCACGTAATGGTGAGAAGTCGTTTTGTTAGCTCATGATATGCTGAGATCGACTAATGTATTTTTATTTACAATTAATTATTCAAAAAAGATCAAAAGCCCCTATAACTTTCGAGGGTCAATTTAATCTGATAGCTACATGTATTGTGGCACGTCAATCCCTTGAATATGATATGTATAAATCATATATTTTTCACATTATTAATAACAATCTAAATATAAAACTAAATTAAATATCTTAAAATCATTTAAGTTATTAAAATCACCGACAATCTATTTTCCTTAATTTGAACTCTAACCACAATATTCAATTCTACCATTTTCATAAAATCATGACCAAATTGCGCTCTTTTTTTTTATATATACATTAGGTATCTCAACTTCATCAGACTAATCTGGAACTTTAAGATCCCTCAGGTTCTTACGTAACCTGTACACTTCTGCACACAAGAAGTCGTCACATACTAATTGGTCAGTTGCTAATTGATCACTGACCCTACTCAGCATTAGGTTTCCATCAGCCCCAAGTTCCATAATAGTTCCAACTCCCACATTGCCACTGAAAGCGAGTCGTCCACAATTGATCCGACTAAAGAGCATGCCCAGGGAGCTAGAGGATCATCAACAGGAAAAATTCCCCCTCTCCTCCCCTTTGTGGTGACTCAAACTCAAGATTTCCTGCAAAGGAAAGCCTTAAGTGAAGAGTTGAAACCAATTAGGTCACTCCTACTTGTCCCAAATTCTGACTCTTTTTAGCACCTTGTGGTTGATGCTTATCTTTGTCTGAAGGTCAATAACAGGTAAAACATATACTTTCTTTATAGTAATGGGGTGGGGGTTAGATTAATTTTTTTGTCATCCATAACATCTTATACTTTATTTGTTGTCATCTTTTTAGGTTACAATCTTTTCTGAAAATTTTTTAGGTTACAATCTTGGCCCTATTTGACAACAACTGATTGCATTAGCTGTTAGCTGATTCTATCAGCTACTAGCTGATAGCTGATTTGACCAGCGAATTGCATTAGCTGCTTGTTAGAGATGTTTGGTAAAATTAGCTGTTTAGTATTAACTGTTTATGTATAAAATGACTTATAAAGACATGACTTTAAAAAAATTGTAAGGGTATGAATACTATATAGCTTAGTATTTCGTTAAATATTCTTATAGAAATTTAAATTTGAGATATTTAATTCTACGTTGAA
>JAOQML010000009.1:19090050-19100213 GCA_027568935.1 Erythroxylum urbanii
TTTGTAACACTTAAATAATAATATACAAATAAATAATACTTTTTTTAGAATGCAATAAATTTAGGGATTTATAATAATAAAAGAAAAAGGGCTGCAATTAAATTAACCACAAGTGTTGAAATGAATTATCACTTAAATATTCAAATATTTAATAAGTTAAAAATATATAAAAATTAGAAATTTTATCTTTAAATTTAGAAGTCGAAGTCGTGAAATTCTTTTGTTGCTAATTTTTGAGTTGAATATTTTAAATTTTTATGTTGATGATATAACATATAACATTGAAGAGAAAATTTGACCTTTCATTAATATGTGTGATTTCATTAATATCAACTATTCTAATAGTGATTCTTTTAAAACGACAATCTACCACTACATGACGTCGTTATAGTCAGTCCATACTAAGGATCATATCAAATTCACATAAAGGTAGTCACAAGAAAATTGATTTCTTCATTTTCCTGCAACTAGAAGGAAAGACGAGCGAAAAAAATTCTTTCAAGTTGGACCTATCTTGAAAAGAACCAAACTGATTATGGGCTATTCAGTTCATCTTCTATCTGATCCAGACTCAGTGAGCCCACGGCAGTAGCATTATATGTTTTGCAGTATTCAATTACTGGATCAGGCCTAAGAACAATTCTTTCGAAAGGAACCGGTTTAATGAGCCTTTCAAATCTTGATGGACATTTGAACGGTGGTGATAGAACAATTGAGGTTATGCTCTTCAAAATTTCTCATTGCTAGTCACTGTGCAACCAATTGACCTCAAGCACAGAGGGAAGACAAAACAAATGGAAGATGTTGTGAAAAGAATCAGAGGAACAGTATCTAATGAAAAGCTTGCTACTTACTTTAGCTGCACTCCATGTGTACATAGTATTGAACAAGGTCAACCGCTAATCCTGTTTTACGTCTCAATGATATGCACTTACTACATATCTATCCCCGACCCACATCACAAAGTAATGACGTCAGAATCATTAGATGCATTATTAAACCATCTATGCTTTGACATTGCCCATAGGCCTCATCATTAAATAGTAGTTTTTTTAAAATTTTTGAAAAGATAATTAATTAAAAGTGAAGACATAATAAAAATTAAATTAATTTTCAATGATTAATTTGTTATATAATTTATGAATTATTATTATATATATTTGATAATTTAAGTAATAAATATTTAAAAGAGTAACGGATAAGAGTTGTGTGATTGTTAAAAGAATAATCCTAAAGGTTGGTCGAAGCATAAAGTGTTCGTTGGTTGGATCAAAATCAAGCACCATTCCTCGGAAAGAAGAGAGAGGCACATGATATGATACCATCACATGCATCTCACTGACATCATCATATCTGGCCACGACTTTCCCTCCTTTCAATGTTCCCAACATTCAAGCATCACGTGTTATTTATCCTTAAACCTCATTTTCAACTCTTAACACAACCCTTATCCCCCATTTTACCCTTCCTCCCTTTTGAGTTGTACCTGAAGGGGTCGTATGGTTAAGTTACCCACAAGAACAAGCTGTGGACTCCATTTCCAAGTCCCTGACCGTCTCTACATTATCAAACTAAGTAGAGTACCCAAATTGACACTCTCGTGAGAAATCGTGCAAACCTTGCCTCTTTCTTTCCCCACAAGACATCAAAACTATGCTTCAAGTCAGTAAATACATTTAAATAAATGTTATACCCTGCTAAAATAGGAAGTGTATAGCCAATGTTTGTCAGAGAAACTGTCGAGAACTACAAAGCCTTTTACTTGTATATGCCAAACTGGTTCCAATACATGCACACCATTCTTCTAGAAATGATAAACAGATCGAGATGTGTAAAGCATGTCTTTTCCCAACTTTTAAACCACCAAATGGTCTATTCCAGCTAGTTTGAATCCCATCATTAATAATATTACATGGATAGTTATGAGGGATTTGAGTGGCCAAGCATGTGTGAGCTTTTCTACGTTTCTTTTTTCCTTTTTCATGTGTATCAAAACCA
Organism: Erythroxylum urbanii; assembly: GCA_027568935.1. Classification (NCBI taxonomy): domain Eukaryota; kingdom Viridiplantae; phylum Streptophyta; class Magnoliopsida; order Malpighiales; family Erythroxylaceae; genus Erythroxylum; species Erythroxylum urbanii. Next base: position 19,092,049 of record JAOQML010000009.1, read on the forward strand.
AATGGCATCGCTTTCAAATTCCAGTGAATCTGTAGATGGTTTTTTTATCAACAGTGGCCATGCATGTGTAAGTCACGCTAAGCAAGCTAATAATAACAAAAGGGAAGGACATATTATAAACCCATCAACGACCACGTCTATATTATATCATGCAAGTGTCGAAGAATTCAACCCAAATCATAGAATTCTGATATGTAATGGGGAGCCGCCTGTGAATGAGACATGGTCCAGCTACCAGCTAGCTAGCACAGAAGTGGACTTTCATTACAGGAACGTGGCATGTTTTGTCATTTTTCATTAGCCACTCTTACACTTCAAACCAATTGTGTTCACTGTAACATGATTTTTTTTATAATTAAAGTAGAACTAAATGTCGCAATATCTTGTCAATACTTGAATGTTTGAATGAATCGCATGGGAAATCTCAGAATCCATGTCAACTTCACGTATTAGTGGTACCCTACTTCAATCGTTATATTAATAAAAAGCGGATTAATTAAATTATAGTTGCAAGATTGCATAAGTGCGGAGGATAAAAGAATAGTTAAGTATAATACAACATATAATTATTAGAATAACAATTTAACTACAATTGCAAGATTAATTGCGACTGTAATCTAAAAGTTAATATTGTGAACGTTTAAAGTGCATCGTGGCATATCAATATCTCATTTTAGTTTTGGGAGTTTAATCTTAATTCTCAAAGTATTAGAAAGGTTAAAGTATGTTTAACTTCCTTTTAATCATATTCCCTCCAGTAAAGATTTCATTTCTTTATAGGAAGTTGCATGGGGGTGTAAAGAAAAGGGAAGAAAGCAAAAGAAAATAGTTGAGTAGCGTGGAAGACGGAAGGACAAAGCCGATTCGTCAGGACAAAAAGCACTCAAATCACTTGCAAGTAAAGATATGCAGTGTTTTGAGCCAGTTGGTAGATCCTGGAAGTCTCTTATAAAAAGAGAAGTGAGTTTTTATTATTCACGAAACAAAACTTGAGGTTTTTTGTTTTGGTTTCCTTTTGATACATAGCAGAAGGTCTTGTGTCCTGCCATAAAGCAAGGAATAGAAGTTGATCATTTTCACAGCCAGATGGCAATTAACTCAAACCCTTTTCACCTTTCTCCTTTGAAAGCTGGAAAAAGAAAAAAGAAAAGAGAAAAAGCAGATGTTTGATAAAATAGGAACGGCAAATAATTACCCCCACTTTTTTAATTTAGCAGATATGCAGGCTTTTTGAAGCTAGCCATTGCCTTTAACAATGAACATGATAAGTTTTTGAGAGGCTGGAGACCATTTCACTGATAACCCAGCAACCTTCTTAAAAGTCCATATTTCTTGCAGGTAATGTTACTGATAATAGGAAATAGTTAGTATATATCTGTATATATCTTCAATGTTTTACGTACATCTCGTAATACAAATATAACCTTTCATCAACTGAATCACCCATTATTGCCACTTCACGTTTAGATTAGTCTCAACCATTCATTTTTTGGTGTAAAGAACATAACAGAGTTTTATGATGGATTTATGGCAAGCTGCACCACTCGAATTGACACCTCTTTTCTAAAATTTGTTTTTTTCCCTTGTGTTGAGAGTTTGATTAGACTCTTCCTTTTGTTTTTATTTTTATTCCAGACTGAGAGTAAAAATCTGACAAATCTTGAAGTGACTTGACAAGGTCCTTTTTCACTTTCCACCATTGTTATAGAGACACCTCTGAATAACAGTGCACTTATTAAAGCCACAACATCGCTGAGGAAGGACGCACGGAAACCAGTGTTCAAGAGTGCCCGCCAAGAAAAGTACAGTAATGACGTCAGCAAATACATTAAATCTAGTGGAATGTCAGAACTGGCAGTCAGTAGATAAAGTTATCCAGAGGAAATAAATTAAATGTGGCAGGATAAGCCAAGGAAGAAACCAAAGACAGCTTAGTTATTCTCCTTTCCTTGAACATCTTAGTTATTATTAATACGAACAGAATCCAAAGTTGTAAATGCGAGAGACTATGAATTCAGATTTAGACTGAAAAGAAAATAAAAAAGTAGGGATCTTAATACCAATCCTGTACATGCAGTAGAGTGCGAAAATAAAAGAAGGAAAGGTGACAAAATTTCCCGGCGGGCCAAATTTTATATGTGTTTGTACAAGAAGGAGGGTGATTCGATTGCGGGTAACATCTAGTGAACGTGATCCCACTTAGCAGCTCAATGCCTCGTATTTCAATGGAAGTGGACGATTGAACCCAGTTTGAGACAGTAAGTTCCCAACTACAGCAAGGTCACGGCAGAAGACCCCCTGGAAAACAGACGGATTAGTACTGCCCGAAGATGTTGCCAATTTGTGTTCATTCGAGCTCCTTTTATTAGAATCTGATATCTCCGATCCAGATGGAATTTGTTCTGGTTTTGAGTTCGGGGTCGTTTGCTGCACTTGAATTGCTGCTTGTATAGCAGCAGCCGCATGCTTTCTCTGCTTGTCTGCAGCTTCTTCTTCCATAATTGTGGACATTACATTCGAATAACCCTTCTGAAGCAGTCTGTACAGTAATAAAGCAGACATTTTTGCACGGTCTCTAACTGAATCAAGATCCGTATCATCTGCAAACTCACACCTTTCAACAAAATTCGTAGCCTTATCAGGCTTGTGCCTTAAACACAGTAGTAAATGAGCTCTTTCTAATTCAGACCTTGAACAACCACGCCTCAACCCCATCAACGAGTAGTAATCAACGTTTCCAGTTTCACCAGAAGCAACCCTCTGCTTCAATTCTTGAATCTTTGCTGTCAATGCACAGAGTTTCCCAGGTATCTCTCTATACCTGACATTATGCCTCTTCCAAGCAGGACCAGGAAGTTTCCTGTCCCGTAAGATCGAATTATACAATAACTTCAAGTGTTCCAAATCATGAAGGCAATCAGGCAAGCAGCGAATGGTTTCAAAAAGTGAAGCTCTCGTTTCAAGAGCCTGAATGCAACTGGGATTGAGAGCTAGAGTCTTGTTACAATCGCCAATAGATTCCGCAATTCTCCCACAAGATTTATATGCAAATGCTCTGTGCATATAGCATTGTGCTAAGAAACTCTGAGGAGTTCCTCTGCGACCTTCAACAATCTTAGTGAAATGGCGGATAGCCTCAGAATGTAGACCTGCATCAATGGCGGCAATTGCAGCTGCCCGCCGGCGAAGTAGGAGCTTAATATGAGACAAGAGCTGTGTAATGTTTTCAGATTCAGTCACTAATCGTGGTGGGGTTGATGGTGCTGTGGAGGTAGATATCTCACTTGAGATTGGGAAATCGGTGAATGAAAAGCTGTCGTCCGACCAAGAAATGCTTTCACGGCGGAATGCAGCCATAGAAAGTCGTTTCCCAGTCTGAAGAAGGACCATGGCATCCTCCATTAGACCTAGACGGCAACAAGCTTGGCCTAGAACCAAGTACCTGCGACAAAATTCCACCATAACAGGCTGAGTTCTACTGCGTTACAGGAATACAAAAATTCAAGATAAAATTTGATTTCACCCATCATTATAAACAATTTTACTAGTTGACTTAAGAAGTCAAAATTTGATATTTATGAACCTAACATTATTAATTCAAATATGTTTTGGTAAGGTAGGAAAACGCATCTACTTGGCTACACCTACCATTGTTTATTCTTGTGCAAAACTCTTTCTGCTAAGCTAAACCAATGACGTCTCTTAATTGATCTATAAAAGTATTGTCAACCAAAATTGACTTTCCATTTATTTGGCCCAAAGAACGCACCAACTCCCTTTGGAATTCTCCACTCTTAACTTCAAAACGACATCAAATCATGTTGAAATCATTTTCAGTTTTGAAAGCTATTAAAGTTAGTTCTTGAGAGAAACATTTATGTGATAATTTCATGTTTTGAGGTTCAAAACAGATGGAAATCCAATGGTGGGTATCACGAGAAAGTAACAAAGTAAATGAAAAACAATAGAAAACGAGTAAAAGCAAAGATAGAAATGATGGTTGCTGTGCATTTACTCAAAACAAATGAAAACATAACTACTGATCTATCCAGACATTAAATAGAACACATCAGAAGTGGTCAGATGTTGCACAAAACTTTATGCGTGCAAAAGAAACTTACCTCCATTGCCCCTCCTTCTCGCAATTTTTATAGAGGCCAGCCATGACTTTCTTCTTTAAATCCGAAACAGAGAAACACTTGAAACTCCTATCCCGACCAGACGACGAGTCGTCAGAAGGCAACAGCTTCACTCGCTCTCTAGAGAGCTGTTGAGACGAGTTATCAGACGAAACTGAACCCGACTCGTCCTCAGCCATTTTCAGACTAGGAATGTAGTCTTGAAGCATATCAGCTACGTCTCTGAATCGCCTGAGGTATAGAAGTGATCTAGCTTTCAGCTCAAGAGCGACCTCAAAACGAGGCGAGACTGCCAATGCAGCGTCTAAGAGATTCAAAGCAGAGGCAATCTCGCTCTGTTCTTGTGTCGCAATAAGGTTCCTCGCATCTTTTACGTACTTATCAACAATCTGTAGAGTCCATTGTACAGTATATTACTAACATTATTAAAAGATAATACCCAGTAGAGAGCTAGATCAACTATTAAAATCAAATATCAACTGATGCAATAGAAAAGAAGGAAAAAAAAAGCAAGATCATTCATTACCTTTCTGTTGTTAAGCCACCAGTGTTTCTTCTCACTCCCATTCAGACACGGAGAACCAGCCATGTTCCTAGTAGCGGTTGGTATTGTGATCCTTGTCTTGTAAGAATCAAAGATAGAACACAACCTCCTCTCTCTCTCTCTCTCTAGAGAGCAAACATTTTTGGAAGGGAAGGGAATATATAGACAGGGAATGAGAATATGAGGTTAGAGGGAGGGAGGGAGAGAGAGAGAGAGAGAGCGGAAGTCGATAAAATGGAAATAGAGTGGAGAGAGAGGAACTGGGCGGATTTATAATGCGAAGATAATTGAAGTGTAAGTAAGGTTTACAAAACAATTATAAGAAAGCCCCCAATAAAAGGAAAATTTATATTTTTGTATTTGCCAGCTTTGACCTCAGACAAAGCTTTGATCCTTCAACTTCATAGCTGGCACCACAACCTTAGATTCTCTATAGCCTACAAGCCTATGACCCCCCCTAGACCATCCGATTGATATGTTGACTGGGTATAGCCGGTCAAGTCCATGTTCGTTACCAGATACAGGCGGTGACACGTCACGGGTCCTCGGGTTCATCACTTCAACTACCCGGGGAAGAAAAGGTAGGTCGCCTTGACCCTCTTCTTGCAGTTATTTATTTCTGATCACTGGTAAATGTACCAAAGTGTCCTTCGAAACTTGTCCTGTATTGTACCCTTATTCATCTACGTAGTACATACATCGACGTTGTTTAGGCTCAAAATTTTAACCCAACGTACATTAATAATGAACAGTCGCAGTACTGTTTCCTTTTTAATGCTTCAGTCTGCTTCGGGAAGATCAATTAGCCTTATCAATGTCCTTTCTTCTCCAAGCTCCTAAGATGTAATTAAAGACAAAAAAGGAGGATGAATTAGGAAATGTATATGGGAAGCGCATTAATAGGGAGTGAGAAACTGACTCATCTATTCTTCCCTCACAAGGCACAGGAATCATGCCTTTTCCTTTAGGGCTGTGTTTGGCTTTGCCTTTTATTTCATTCCCATTCTTTTGATAAATGAATGCACATGACTGTGGGTAGTAGCCAGATGGGTTTGTCTTAAAGCCTCACTTCCCTTTCTCCCCTGGCCCCACCCAAACACTCCCTCGTGGAATTACAACACCCCCTTGCCACGTCATCACCTCGTTTACTTTCTGTCCAAGTGAACTTCTCATCCATGTCCACGTCAGCTACAACGTGGACAATATTCTTTTGTCTTTAATCGTTTTTTCTCTATCCAACCTGTATTATTGCATTACATTACTATTTATATGATCAATGATTTTGTGCTCTTCCAACAATTATTAAAATGACTGTTTCCAAATTTTGGATTGAATGAATTGTTCCTTTCAAAATCCATTCCTTTTTTGCGGGTATAATCAATTCCTTCGTGTCCATGTCTACTGGCAGTAATAATTAAAAAATAGTATCTAGTTAAAATAACTTGCAATAATTAAACACAACTTCATATAAAAATGCTTAATTACTTGTAATTACTTTTTGTAATCCAATTCCTTTTCCAAGCAACGAGACTACAAGATTTGCTCCAAACAAGTGATTTTCCTCTTATTAATCATAGGAATAAGATCTCTCATTTTCAGTTATGATGTTCCTATCATGTTTCATTAAATCTCATCCGCACATTTACATGAACTCTAAATAAATATATAAATAAGATTTAATAAAATAAGATTAGAACAGAGTAATTGAAACAAAAAATTTGATGTAATAATCATAGGCTTTCCAAATTCGTCTTAGTGCAAGACAAGTTTATTCTTTTTGGAGGTTTGTAAGCCATAATGAGCAAACATTAAGAGCCTCTTGCAATTTTGACATCAAACACGAGCATGCTATGGGAGAGCCAAAACGAAATGTCTTTTGCCTAAATATTCAACCTATTTCATAGCATAGCCTTAATTGCTGTATATGATCAGTGCTTGTTTTCTAATCTCACGTGATTGATATAAGCTTTAAACTAAATTTCGTACGCCAGACATATTACTTAATAACGCCAATGTCCTGTCATTTAAAGAATGTAGAGAAGAATATGTATACCGTCATTACAATTTATAGCTGATAATTTTCGAATATATGACAAATAAATTGTTAAGTATACGTAATAATCTATAAATTATTTAATTAATTATAAATTAAGACTTCTTGACTACCCTTAATAAAGCACGAGAGATACATTATTATTATTATTATTATTATTATTATTATTATTATTATTATTATTATTATTATTATCGATTAAAAATATTAATAAAATAAAATAATTGAATTTTAAGAAAACCTCAAACATAGACAAATCTTAGCCGAACCAACTTCAGGATAACAAGTCTATCATGAAATGATTGACGTACTAAAAGAAATTCGAAAACAAAATGAAGGAAAGAAAGAACAGATTGAGCTGTTATTCTTGTTCCCAAAGGTTGGAGACACCGTTTGGACCCCAATTGACAAGTCAGAGTGTAGAATGAAGCAGGTTGGCCTCATCCATTAGCATAAGCATCAGCTTCTGTACAATTAAGAGTACTGCACCAGGCTGTTGAATTTGCATGCGAGATTGAGACAGGACCGTTTTAGAGGTAGATATCAGGAATAGATGAAACTTGTAGTGCGTGGGCTACATGTCCATGTCAGTCCACCTATGTGTAGTATGATAAACCCTTATCAACGAACTGATCAATCATAATCCACTGTATTGTTTTATGGTGTTGATTATGTTAAGGGCGATTAAGTTTACGGAAATAAATTAAATTTGTAAGAGACCATCTTAGTCGCAGTAGAGGTCTTTAATACAAAAAAATATCTAAAGCATTTCTCACTTAAATATAATTTTTTAGTCAAAATGTTAACGAATCCTAATGCACAAAGCTCTCCGTTTTACGATAGTCGGGTGAAGGACATTAATTATATGTAATCTTTCTTTTGTATTTTTTACAAAAAGATTGTTTCAATGACTCAAACCGCTGATCTTGCAGTCATAAAAGAGTAACTTTATTAGTTACTTAAAGATATAATTTCTTAACATTTATATAATTTTTAATCACAAAATTATACTTATAATTCTACTTTAGATTTAGAAAATTTAAAGCACAACTAAAATAATCAATAATAATTTTTATAATAGTTTAATTTGAAGAAGGTGAGCCTTAGAACAATTGTTAAAGTTGCTGCTTTGTGACCATAACGTTGCGTTTGGTTATTGTCTCCAATATGCAGAGACGGAATGAGACGAAAATTTAGAGACGGAACAGAACAAAAATTAGAGACAGTGAAGTGTTTGGTTGTGATGGACAAAACAGAAAAAACTGTTTCTGTCTAAATGTGTTTGGTTGCAATGGACAGAACATAAAAACAGTGTCAATGACGAAAATACCCCTGCAGTATAATATGATTGAAAATATGTAATTCATTGATTATTTTGTAATTGTATCAATATTTATTTTAAGTGTATTTGTAATATTTTAATTACGAT
>JAOQML010000009.1:19121316-19133161 GCA_027568935.1 Erythroxylum urbanii
CCACCCTCGCGGGGCACGAACTCGGATATCACTGTCGATATCGGGTTCGGGTTCGGCGGGAGTGGGGTGTTACATGGGGCCACTGGATTGATGCCCTATAAAAATCCATTCCGATCATATCAAGAATTATAACGAAACATACATGAGTTTACCACTCACCAAGTTTGTGGTTCGTAATAAATGAATGTTAAAGTGTATATTTTAAGATTAAAATAACGACTTACTTTATTCTTTAAAAACATATATGATTCCAGATTCATTTAATAGTGGCATTATTAGTAGTCAACTACTATCATGATTTGAAACTCATCATTCCCTTGAAGTAAACTCATTTATTTACACGGAGGTAAATCGCAACACTATAGTCTAAACCATAATCAAGCGACCAACTTGATTATTCGACTATGAATCAATTAATTCAGATCCTACTAATATATATGTTTCCCATACATCTCCATGTATATGTATATTACTTACAAAGGAACCTTGGTACCTTATGACTAGTTATATTATGCTCATATAAATAAAACCAAACTCTTTTATTGTATTAATAATAAATATTTTCATTATAATATTGTAACTGGAAGAAAATTAAGTTATATGTAAATACACTAGCTTTCTAGGGCACTATATTTACATAACCCTAATAGTCATGAAGGTCACACATTATCAAAGACAATGAGACTGATATGAATGTATCAGTCAAATAAGTCTCAAAATCTCACCGGTTTTGTCTACCATTAGTCACTACTCTTCTAAAGATAATACACATCGACCAATCATAAAAATAAAAGTACATCCTAAAGTTTTTATGAAATTCTCTAGTCAATTTGCACTCTTATGAGGACTATATAGAATCAACAGAAAAGTAAAAATGTTTGTTTTGTTGTTTTATTCTTTCTCTCATTTTTATTGAAAACTTAAAACAAGTAAAAACAAACAAACTAAAAAACACATATGTATATAAAAACTAATGTGAAAAAGTAAAGAAAAAAGCAATTTATTTCCCTTAGGTTGCCTAAAAAGAAACACCTTTGTTTAGGGTCACTGGCTTGACTCCTTCTTCTCTTTACTTGACAAAATTGTGATCTTCAGGTATTATAGTTAGTGCTACTTCCACGCAAGGTTGTTTCGGATAGGGCCTTAGTTGATCATCATTCCCATTTAACATCCTCCCTATCTTTAGACTTTTGATCTTTACCAAGTTTATTCTTTTTGAAAGATCTCGAATGTCTCTTCACCTTTTTCCTCCTGGTTTAATTCCTCTAACCTACTAGGTAAAAGTAAAAAGTTATTCTTAGCAATAAATTGGATCTAAATATTTACCTCTGAGCTGAAAGATATAGCTTTTTCTGGTTTGAGCTCCTCCTTAACTTTTTCTTCACATGCAATTCCTTGAGTATTGCTCTCAAAATTCTCAAGCTCCTCATCACTTTGTAAAGTTTTCGCACAAACTTCCATTGGGTACAGCTTGGGTTGATACAGCTGCTCCTCTTTCATTTGTGATTCTAGGTAGTCAATCCTTGCTACCATCTCACCCATTTAGCTTGCCACATTATAAAGTCTAGACGTTGTATCTTGCTGGAGTTGTTGTATACCCTGTTGAAGCTACTAGAACTGTTGTTGTACATCCTATCGGAATTGTAAAGTATTAACAGTGATAGCATCAACTAGTTCTTCCAAGGATGTGCCTAAGTTTTACTAGCTCTCCCAATCTTAGAAACTAGACCAAAATCGCCTACCATCCTACTAGAATTGTTGGATATATTATTGGGTATGTTGTATACTCTTTTGAACCTGCTGCATACCCTGTTGAAATTGAAGAATGTTAGCATTATAGGTCTTGATATAGTTGTCCAAAAATGTACCTGAATCATGATAAGAAACATTTGGTGTATACGAAAATTATTGTGTATCCTACAAACTATCATGGAAGTAGATTTGTTGATTGTCCCATCCATAACTAAGGTTAGATTGATCAATCCAACCTTGGTTATAGGACTAAGAGTAAAACTTAAAGAAAAATTACTTCCATCCATGAATATAATTTTTTTCGAAATCAAATAATTAACTCTAAATAGAAAGTGAAAAGATCAAAATTAACTGAAAAGAAATAAATTGTAAAAAAATATGTACAAAACACTAATTAAAATCACAAAAAAACTAAACAATCGCACTCTTCGACAACGACATCAAAATTGACAGAGCGTCGTTACGTTAGTCAAAATAAAAATTAGACTACTACTATAACAGTGGTAAATCTAGGTCAATCCCACAAAGAGTGTGTGCAAAGTTTATGAACTAAAATTAAATGGTGTTTAGGTTTTGGGGGTTTTGTTTGGTTTGAAATAAGAAAATAAAACAAAACTAACTAATCATAACAAATTAAAGAAACATTAAAGTAGATGAAACTAGAGAATTTGTGACGGACCCAGTTCTTTGATTTAATCTCGGCCTAAACCCTAATTAAACAAATTTCATTGATTTGTTATTATTTTACCTCTCCTTGAACTATTTGTCGTAGATTAACAAAAAGCTCTATTAATCCCAGTTTTTCCTTAGGTCATAGTTAATTAAGAATAGCTTTTTAATTAACCCTAGCTATCAGATAACCTTAGAGATGTTAACTAAGTTTAATCAAACAGCTGTCTTATGAATGAGAAAAATATACCAATCTAAGCAATAAGCACACAAGCTCAGATTATTTAACCTAGTTTATGTTATCCCTAATGATTACAAACCATTAGTCGCTACAAATAAATCGAAAAAATAATGATTACTTATTGTATTGTATTCTAGCAATAAGTTCTTACATAAAAATAATCAAATGGAGCATTCAATCATTCTTACATAACCCAAACATTAAATATAGGATAACACAATCAATACATAAGAGAGAAAGAAACATCAAATACAAAGAAGAAATGCACTTAATTAAGCCGTCAGTGTCGATGTCACCTCCAAACTGACTTCAGGATGCTACCTTTCTCTGGGTCTCTCCATATGTGATAGCTTCATTGCGCTCTCTTCTCTTTTGAAGGCTCCCGAAGCCACCCTATATTCTTTCATATCCCCCTTTCATGTCATCACTCTTAGCTTTTATTAAAAACCTAGGCTTAAGGTGGTGAGGTGTCCCTCTCATGCCTGTGACTTATCTCTTACAGGTATGAGGGGCGTGAGCACCACCTGCATGGGTGTGAGAAATAACTCACGCCCATGCACACCATGCATGCAGGCCATATTGCTTCATATTGTGTTGCCATATTGATGTTGGTCTTCTACACCTATTTTGCTCCTTCCAAGCTACTAGATTGTTTTATTTGGCAGCTTCTTAGTAGTCTTCTTTTGGATTGAAATTGTCTTCTTTTTGGTCTAATTTTCTTCTTCTTACTCCATGAAGACAAGCAAATGTTAATCTTCAGAAAATGGCCCAAATATCATAGTTTCGACTCACTTTTTCTTTGCTTCTGAATTATGCCTAAAATCACATATGAGTCAAAGTGAGTATTTTAAGCAATTTCATGTCAATAATCACTAAGTAATCAATTAAGCACCTATCAATGGGGCTTAAAGGAAGACTACCCACTAAGGATAGGATGAAATTTCCCATAACTTCACTAGAATGTGAAATCTACCACCATCACTAGGAAACACAAGATTAACTGCTAGTAAAATGTCAGTATACATCAAATATATGCAACCAAATGTAGAAGTTACTTAGTATTTGACAAAACAAATGGCTCATGAAATTATTTGATTCAATGGATGGAAAACCTTAAAATGACGAACAAAGTGGACTATAAAACAGTCAAATCAGCTTTTCATCTACAATATATTACATACGGTAGGAATGGAACTTTAGAATCTTCAGGAAGAAGGAGAAAAGCAAAGGGACACTTTTCCAGCAAATATATATGTAGTTTAGACTCTTAATGGAAGCTAGACAACTAACGGAAGAGTTAACCGTACTTATGAAGGAAAGATGGCCAACTTGTTGATTTTCCAAAATCCTTGTAATCATTAAGTTTAGTCTTCACTACTTTTTTCACTTAGTTTACCTTGAACCCTAAAAAGGTTATACAACTTATTTTAAATACATTTTTATATATATCACTTAATTTGTGAAAAAAAAGATTGTTTTAAATATCAAAAGATACGTGTTATCTTCAAAATACTTTGGAAGCCTAAGGAGTTCTAGTGATCATAAGTATGTCGGTAACCCTGTAAACTATTAAACGAATACCTTAAGATTCTACTGTTACTATCAACTTCAAATGCTAGAGAAAACCTATATCTCTATATATTCTTTTTAGATCTAACTTTTAACTTAATTATGATTAAAGAAAAAGAGAACACCCAAAGTTTTATATATTATTGAAAATACATTACAAGGTCTAAAGTTAATCAATTATGGTTATAAAAAATAATATCGACGCTACTTATTAGGGTAAAGAAATTAAGGTCCTACTTAAATCATAGTAGATTTTGTACTTAAAATGTTGGCACCCTAAAATAATATAATGAAGTTTATAACAACCTTTCACCCAATAATAAACACTCAGTATGAATAATGTATGTTAATTATACAATAACAAAAAGAAAGGTAGTAAAGTAAGGATATATTTAAAAGGGATGATATGCATAATTATATAATACATAGTGCAACATAAATTCAAAACATCTAAAAACGAGGCAGAACATGAAGCATTGTTATTTAGAAATCGACCAATGAACTTTAAATCATGCTCGTAACCATCATAGAAGACTCACCACTTGTATTAAATCAGCTTAATAACATTTATGAGGTAAAAAAGGGCAAGAGAAAATTATAAGGAAAAGTTCATGCAAATAAAAGAGAGCATCTAACGAAACAAACTGGGTAGCTAAATAAAAGAATATAAACCAAATTGGACATATCAAACCAAAACAATTTTCAAGAAGCAAAAATGGTAGATGGAAAAAAAGGATAAAATAAAGGAGTTCATAGTGTATGTCTTAAGATATTCAATTATAAGGGGAAATTATTCAACAATTTCTTTCACCCTATTATACCTAAGTTGCATCCTTAAAGCTAAAATACATTAATTTCTTTCCGAGGTTCATAAAAGGGCATGTGGAGTCTATTAGGAAGGAACATCCCTAATAGAGAGAACCTTAAGATAGGTGTACTTTAGCCCATAATTCAAAAGTATTCTTAAAAGTTTGTCAAGAAATATGATAAGCTTCAAAGATATTTAAACTTGAATCATTCACCTATTATTGACTATCATCCCTTTTTCCCAAAGGGAAAGGGATATCCTTAGGCCTTTCGCTTGTTATAAGCAGTTTAGGTTCTTTATAGTCATGGTGGACTACTTAACAAGGTTAGTATAAGAAAATAATTTGGATAATCTAACTAAAACAATAATCAAAGACTTCTTAAAAAATGAAGCATAAATAATTATGGAGTCCCTATAATAATAATTATGACAACGTGACATAATTTGGTCTCATAAAACAAAAACCTACAAGTATAATGTTTGTTTATTTCTCAAATATCTCAGTACAAAACTACAAGAACATGGACCTAAATTTTTGTAATAGTAAGGTGATAAGTAGAGGTTAATCCTTTGAGGAAAGTGTAATTACTTAGTTTAACTAGTCAATAATTATGAGTGATTAAATAATTTGGATAATCTAACTAAAACAATAATCAAAGACTTCTTAAAAAATGAAGCATAAATAATTATGAAGTCCCTATAATAATAATTATGACAACGTGACAAAATTTGGTCTCATAAAACAAAAACCTACAAGTATAATGTTTGTTTATTCCTCAAATATCTCAGTACAAAACTACAAGAACATGGACCTAAAATTTTGCAATAGTAAGGTGATAAGTAGAGGTTAATCCTTTGAGGAAAGTGTAATTACTTAGTTTAACTAGTCAATAATTACGAGTGATTAATTGATTAAAAATACTAAAATTAAACTGATAGGTCAAAATACCATTAGCCACAATCAAGCAAGTAATAATGAGAACTAATATAATATAATAGAATACCTAGACTAGAATTCCCTTTAACATCATCTTGTGCCCTTGATTTAGTTACTAAGAGATTATATGGTTATGCTAGCAAAATCTCCTAGTGTAATGAATTGTCATTTTTTAGTGTATAGCTACTTATGTATAGAATAATTAGTAGATATCGTTATTTGTATAAGAAAACCTTAAGATCTGTGAAATACTATAAAAGGTCACTCTAATACTACAGTCATTATGTAGGTCTACTTCTAGTATCCCATTCGAACCTCAATATAAGTTCCTAAATAAAGTTGCAAATATGTTCTTCTGCTAATGTTTCCTATTAAGTTTATGCTTATATTTGTATCTAACTAAATGCTTGTTTGGTTGAGCTTTTGGAGGGTAAATAAACACTTTTTTCCATAACAAAAGCCTTTTTTAAAAAAAATGAGTGTTTGGCTATAAAATGAAAAGGCACTTTTTTAATAGATATAGCTTTTTTGGCAGCTAAAATATAGTTTTTTAAGAAACACAAATTTGGAGCTTCTCAAAAAAGAACTTTTTTAGGTAGATTTTTCAGATCAATTAATAAGCCTATTTTTTAGTCCCTTTTACCCTTATGTTTTACACATAATTCCCACAATACCCACAAACACATCTTCATATTTATTTTGAGATTTATATAATATTTGACTTTTTTATATGTTTTAATATTTATTTTTGATATTAGTTTTACTTATGTTATAACCCATACAAAAGATTTGGTTAGATATATTTTCATTTATGTTTCATATGATTTAAAATTATATAATAATTAATATATTGTGTTTTGCATATTGTTTAATATATTTTAAATAATATTTATATGCATAAATAATTTTATTACAAAATAAAATATAGTTAAAATTAAAAGTACTTTTATTTTTATGTTGCCAAACAGTTTATTGTATAAAGCTCTTTTAAAAAAGCTCTTTTTTAAATGATAGTCAAACAGTCAACTAGCTTTTTAGAAAAGCTCTTCTCAGAAAAGCTCTACTGACAAAAGCTCTATTAATAAAAGCTCTACTGATATAAGCTAATCCAAACAGGCACGTAGCAACAGCAATTGCAATATGTCCCTATGACCATAAATTTGCAAGGAGAGCTCGATATAAGAAAGTCTTCCCCATTTTACCAGGACCATCAATAAAAATACTTCCACCACTCGAAGCCAAAACAGAATCCAAAATCAAATGAAATATGTATTTCTACTAATTATTCAACCTTGATTGTAATAATAGGTCTTCAGGATGAACCTGTATATTCTTCTCAGTTTGTATTTCTTTAGTTTGATGTTGGTGATAGTCAACATCAAACTGATGGTCAGTAAATGGTAATCACTTAAGCTTTTCCCCATTTGCTCCAGAGATTTATTAATATCTTGAAGGGCCATCTTTGTAGTTTGCTTAGATGTGCACGCACTATAGGAAGAAGTATATTAGTAGTGAGAACAAAGTTCGTCTTTGAATGTTTCCCAGAGCTGTTTTTGATTTGTTGGTGAACAATAGAATAGGAGTGTAGCAAATAAAAATCTAAGTGATGCTGGCACTTGAAACATAATAGCTTACTCTAAAGTTTGCTGTATATAAAAATCAGACACTAGCAATCCTAGCTGCAGCATAGCCTCCCTAAAACAGCTCCTTTTCTCACCATCAACAATCAACAAGTCATCAAATGATGTTGGTCCTTTAACATGTGTGAGTAACAACCTTAAGTAATAGTTTTCTCCTTCTTTAGGGTCAATAGTAACTAATCTTCCTATTACTTTCTTTCGACTTCTTTCTGACCATGTTTTTGTCTTTCCATTCCAAACAAAATGTTCCGAAAAATCTTTATACAAACATTCCATCTCTTCTACTTTTTTATTTGTCAAATTCATCTTGAAAAATTCAGTTAGCATTGTTTTCGAGAAGCCAATTTTTCTTAACAAATAAAACAAATATGCATTTCTATCAAAGGAAATAAACTACTGATCTGGAAGATGAACTTGAAGTATATAAACTGATGTATTAATCTCTGCTAGATAAAATTCATATATACGCCACAAAGCTTTAGAAGGTGAAATCCAACGACCTTCTTGAAAATTACTGATTTCATCAATATCAACTGTGATCTCTTAATCGACAACACTAAAATTAACAAGATCATGGCCTTTAAAGACATATTTGTATAAGTACTTAACAAGCTTAATAGTTGAACATATTTCAACATTTATGTGACAATCAATTAGCATCAAGAGGTACGGATTGTAAGGAACTACACACCTATTATCAACCTCATGTCTACAAATTTTGACTTTTCTTCCATCATCTCTTTGCTTATAACATAGATAACTGTCTTCACTATGAACAGTGAAAGGAGCAAAATTCTTGGGATAATGGTTTCTGCACACACCATTTCTCAGGCAAGGGCAATCTTTATTCATAAAACCGCAAGGACCATGAATCATATGCTTAATAACAAGAGAATATATTCGTGAATTTTGATTAGGATTTGATATTTCAGAGGATATGATCTGATCATAAGAATCTGGATTTAGCAATTTACAATGTGGCTTAAGTATCAGCAATAAATGAGCATGTGGGAATCCAAGCTTCTAAAACTCAATAACATAAACAAATGCGGCCACATCTCCAAAGATTTGTTTTTTTATTAACTCATTTTTAAGAATTTCAAATTTTGCTCTGAATACTCTAGCCAATAAATCCGGTTTATCTTGTGGCTTTTCATGAAATTTAAGATTATCTTTTATCTCTTTCCATATAGGGTTACAATTTATGGTGAGGAAAATATCTAGTTTACCATACTTTTGTACTAGAGCCATTGCATCAAGATAACGTCGTTTCATGTCTCTTGGAACACCGACAAATGAAGCTAGGAGCACAACTCAACGACCAATTCTAAAACCTTCTGTTTGATCAACGGTAATATTATCCCAAACACCTTACAGTATCTCTGTTCGTATCTCATTTTGTCTTTTTATGTGGAAATCAAGTCGAGATGTTTCAATCTTTATATAAGTACCCACAACAAATTGTTGAAGCAGTCTTAAGCTATGAAGCAGCATAGATTCATCATTTTCTCTCATTTAGAGTCGATAACAATAATATTCTCTAGCAGAAACAAAACTATCTTCATTGTATTCTTAACTAGCAACTAGTAGTAAAGAAAATGAATTTCATAAATAAAATGGTGAACTTAAATAATATTTTAAAAATGATCAAACGAAAAGACAAACTTGTCTGTATTTTCTATAGTGAACAATTCAGATGGATCAGTAAAGGAGTTGAAATGAACATCATTTCCTTCTTTTAAAACATTGCTCCTGTTTCTCTTTGAAATGAAACGCTTAATTCCACGATGCCATCCATATTCAGCACGAGGAAATAAAAGAGGATAGTATAGACGTGGATGTGTGGACATTTATCAATTTTTTCATCATCAATCTCAGTCCATATAGCAGTCACTTGTGATGTAGTAGGAAGATTATAAACACGTTGATCAAGGCCAGGATAACACCTCAGAATTATTTCATGATTCTCAAGTGATGGAATGTCTTTAAGACTTCGAAAGAACTTGGCATAAGGATTATCTTGTAGAATTGTTATAATCAATTTTAATGCATCCTCACAAAGTTTATCACAGCTGTCAGTCTTTCTTTTTAGTTCCGTATCAGTATCAAAGAAATAAAGTTGAATGCCAGATACCTTATTAGTTGTTGGAACTAAACTGTCAAGAAAATGATAAACTTGACCTTGAACTCGAAACGTATAAACCCTTTTCTTCTTTTTTGTTAGTTCCCGATCATACCTAGCTCCATAGGAAGTAAAAGCTACATTGTTATTATATGTATGAGCGTTCTTTTTGAAGTGTTCTGATTCTTCATCATTGCCAATAAATAATCGTTTCAAAGCATATGGCATTTGAGGAGCAATAATGGAAATTTGTCCTGATGAACAACATAATGATGGAGGTTCAAGATAAAAACTCTTTGCATGACAATGTTAACAATTTGGAACAAAATGAAGTTGTTGAGGCTGAACAGGTAAATTCTACAGGGACACTAACTTTGAGGAAGAACGATGACAATTCATCCTTTAGAACATATAAAAATAAGATGATTAATTTGTGTAGTATTTAATATTAAAAATATAGGTAAAAAAATTTATACTTTGATCTTCAGCAAATATCACTGAGTTAGGTTGAACTAGAAAGGAAGATATAGTTAGACAATTCAAATTATCACATGTCATATTAGATGCCTCAAATGTTGATGTTGTATGAAGAATTTCGTCTAGTTGGAAAGAGGAATGAGTTGCATCAACATGATTTACATTAAAATCGAAAGACTGATTTTGTGGTAGTTGACCACTAGATTGATGAATAAAAAGTTGACTACAAGAAGGTTCACTATCAATGATAGAATAGGAATGCTGATCACCAACAGTTTGACAAAGTGCAGGTAAAGTAGTGTTTTTCTTTTTTGTAGCACGAGTTTCTTTAAGTCGTCGTAGGAATTCTTTTTTTTTTTTTTAGCATTTCAGCATATTTTTGATGTCTCTTCGCATTTCTATATATCTAAATGCAAACAACATCAACCTTTTTATATATCAATTAATAATATATTTTAAAAATCATAAAATATCCATACCAAAAATATTAAAGAAATATTAAGGCAAGTACAACTAAAGATATATATATTATTAATATTATTGAATGAGATATATATAAATATATATATTATTAATATTATTCAACGAGGCTTAGTTACATTAATAAATGTTGCCTATAATTTAAAAATGTGAAAATATAACGTGACAAAAAAATTAAGCAATAATGTCAACTTTATCGATGAATATAAGACAATACATCTAAGAAATAATAGATTTAATAAAGAGCATATCATGAATCAACAATATCTACTGTATCGGTTAATATAACAAAATACATCTACCAAAGCATACATTTAACAAAGAAGGTCAAAATTTTAAAAAGTTTGAATAATAATATCCGTTGAATATACCGTGAGATCAATAAAGGATTAGAAGAAATATAAAAAGGTTAATTCATGCCAGTGAGTGAGTATATTAAAAAAGTAAAATTGTGCACTTAAGTTATTAAATATGGATAAATAAAGAAAGAAAGTAATTATCATATTATTGAAAAGGTGATAAATGGGACGAATACAAGGAAATTTTATATAATGAAAAATTTAACAAAATTAAACACACCTGAATAATGCAACAATGAACAATGCAAGAACGAACAAGAAGAAAACGTAAAAAAAATTAAGCTTAAATGTGGTTAGGGAATATAATTTCATAAAATGATAAATTTAAAAAATTAAATGCAGCAAATGACAAGTTTGTGAGGTGACAATTATACAAATCAAAATTGCTGAAAATTATTTATGATGTATTTTGCGCAAATATAATAACTGAAAAAATTCCTGAAGTTTGGTAAGAATTTTATGTAATGTCTCAATCTGTTTTATGATAGGAAAAAATCCTTATTATTAAATAAACAAGGTTTGATAACACCGATATAATCATACGTAGCTTAGTTTGCACTTTTTATTGTTGCAATTTATCGAAGATGGATTTTTATAATTTATCATTTTCCATATTTGAGATATAAATGAGTTAAGTGAACGAAATTATAAATATGTACGTTTATTGTCTTTTCTCATTCATCATTAATAAGACAAACAGAAGAGTCTATAGTGTAATTATTTACGATTACAGGTTTTTAATTTGCTTCGAGTACTTCCTCTAATGCATATACAAGAGACAATGTATTTAA
>JAOQML010000009.1:19136434-19153577 GCA_027568935.1 Erythroxylum urbanii
CACACACACACTCTCCTTTCTTTCTTTCATTTTCAAGAAGTCCAAAAGACCAAAAAGCCCTTCCTTGTTAGGCTTAATTTCTAACTTCATTAGTGAACTTCCTAAAATACCCTTACACTAACTCTTGTTCTTCCAATTTCAATAACACCATAAGTTTCCAAAAATAAATCTCAATTTCTCCTTTTTAATCCTTCAATTTAAAAAAAAATTCTACACCCCAAAACATTAAAATTAAAGCCTAATCACAACAAAATACTAAAATAAAACCCAACATATAGTAAAAGAAATTCGGGGTCCAACAGATTATCACAATACAACCGTATGAGTCTAGCAATCGAATCCACCACAGACAACTCAAAAATCAAGTTTCTGAGCTAAACCGCCTGTG
This sequence comes from Erythroxylum urbanii, assembly GCA_027568935.1. Lineage (NCBI taxonomy): Eukaryota > Viridiplantae > Streptophyta > Magnoliopsida > Malpighiales > Erythroxylaceae > Erythroxylum > Erythroxylum urbanii. The sequence goes on from JAOQML010000009.1 coordinate 19,136,823, forward strand.
TAGCAACTTCATAATATGCAAAAAAACTCTTCATGCATGGTCGAGAAAGTCACTAGTGTCTACTTGACACTCTTCCATGATACCACACCATTTGTCAACATGAAAATGTATCCTGAAGTGGACTTATGATCATCCAGACACATAGAAAAATCAGAGTTCGTATACCCTGTGAGGTTCAAATCGTTGACTTTTCTGTATGCTAATGTATAATCCTTGGTACCCTTTAGGTATCTCAATATCCGTTTGACTGCATTCCAATGGCCTACACCTGGGTTAGCTAGATATCAACCTAGTAGTCCTATAGCAAATACAATGTCTGGTCTAGTGCACACCTGGACATACATCAGGCTACCAACAGCACTAGAATACAAAACATTCCTCATAGCCTCTCTCTCAACCTCATTATTTGCACATTTTGCCAAAGATAATCTCTCTCCATGAGAGATAGGTGCTACAACAGGTTTAGATTCAACCATATTAAACCTTTGTAACACTCACTCATTGTATAAGCTTTGCGAGAGGCTCAACGAGTGTTGAGATTTGTCTCGATGAATCTGTATACCAAGGACAAAAGATGCTTCACTCAAATCCTTCATGTCAAAATGTTTGGCCAGAAGTTGCTTTACCTCATGTAACATGGTCAAATCATTTGACGCGAGCAAGATATCATCGACATACAGTAGTATGAAGATGACCTTGCTCTCCCTGACCTTATAGTATAAGCATCTTTCGAATTTGTTTTCCACAAAGCCGAATGAGATCAAAACCTCATCAAATTTTAAGTACCACTGTCTGGAAGCTTGCTTTAAACCATATATTAATTTATTCAACTTGCAAACCTTGTTAGTTGCTAAAATCCTTCAGGTTGCTCCACATAGACCTCCTCATAAAGCTCACCATTCAGGAGAGTGGTCTTAATATCCATCTGATGTAGCTCCATATCATAATGAGCTACTAATTCCATAATCACTCTAAATGCATCCTTCGAGGACACAAGAGAGAATGTCACATTAAAGTCAACTCCTTCTCTCTGAGTGAATCCCCTGGCAACTAAACGCACTTTAAAATGCTCAACTTGACCCTGTGTGTCCTTCTTGGTCTTAAATAGCTACTTGAAACTAACAGGTCTACAATGTTGAGGTAAATCAACGAGCTCCCATACCTTATTATACCTCATAGATTGTATCTTGTCCTTCATTGCTTCCCATCACATATCTGCATGGGGTCCAGAAATGGCTTTTAAAAAAGTAGCTGGATCCACAACATGTCCAATGTCATAGTCTTACTTACCCAGATAGACTATGTAATCTGATGAGATTGCAGGTCGCCTCTCTTTGGTGGATCTACGCAACTGCACAGGCTCTTATACGTTAGAAACCTCTTTTTGAATAGGTGTATGATCCTCCTTATTTAGGAGGATGTGAGGATCCTCCCTCATCGTAGACATTGTATTCTAGGAACTTTTCCATCTGTGATTCCACTATTTTGGCCCCTCCCTTTCTATAGTAAAATCTGTAGCCTTTAGAGTGGTTGGGATAACCCACTAAATAGCAACGAGTTGAACGAGGTTAAAATTTACTCTCATAAGGATTATACAACCTCATATCATCAAGGCACTCCCACAGACGAATGTGTGCAAGGCTTGGCTTCCTTCCAATCTAAAACTCAAAAGGCGTCTTTGATACTGACTTGCTCGGGACTCTGTTCAAGATATATAATGCCGTCTTGATGGCTTCACCCCAAAGGTATTCGGGTAGGTTAGTCCTACTCTGCATTGACCTCATTATGTCCTTTAGGGTGCGATTATGCCTTTCGGCCACACCATTTTGCTCAGGACTACCTTGCATAATAAACTGAACCATTATTCCAATTGATTCCAAATACCTAGCAAACAAACCTTTTTCTTATCCTACAACCTATGTCTACCATAGTATTCCCCTTCTCTATACGATCTGACAATCTTTATTGATCTTCCCAATTGACTCTCAACTTCAGTCTTAAAGATCTTGAATTTATCAAAAACTTCGGACTTATCTTTAAGCAAGAACACATAACCATAACGGGAATAATCATCTATAAATGCCAGAAAGTATCTGACATTGCACAACGTGACTGTATAGGGACCACTAACATCCGTGTGTATGAGGTCCAATAAGCTTGAAGCACGAGTTAACCCCTTCTTCTTTATCTTGGTCAACTTACCCCTACAATAATCAACACATGTCTCCAGATCACTAAAGTATAGAGTTGGGAGAATGTTATCCTTTATAATCTCTCAACCCTCTCCCTGGAAATGTGGCCAAGACGTTTATCCCACAACATATAGATGTGTCCTTTATGAAGGTTCTTTTTCAAGTAACAGGTTTGGTAACATAAGAAGAGGCATACATCTCATTAGGAGTAAGACACATACTATATAATCCGTAGGATAAGAAGGCAGTACTGATATGTCTTATATTGATAGAAATATTTACAACTGCATTATCAAATACAAATTGATAAACTTCTTTATCCAAAACTGATACAGATACCAGATTCCATCTAAAAGACGGTATATAAATATGTCCCATAAATACAATGCAAACCTCATATCGAGGTTTAATTCTACATCTCCTACATACAAAACGTCCACCTCCTTATTATTGCTAACCATCAGCTTCTGCTCCCCTCTAGTCGACCTTCTCCTGGATATGAACCCCGGCATTATGGAAGCAACATGGTTAGATGCTCTACTATCTAACCACCAAGAACTTGATGTGGTTATAGCCACATTGGATTCATGAATCATAAAGGTCGAGGAGTTACCTGACAGCTCTTGTGTGACCTTCCAAAGATTATACTTCAGGCAATCAGACTTCTTGTGCCCCTTCTTCTTACAGAAGAAGCATCTCACACTCTTAAGTTCATGTGGGCCCTTCACAATGTCCGACTACCCACTCTGAATCTGAGGGGAGGGTTTGGGTTTCTTACCCTTACCTTTAGGCTGCTGGGGTTTAGCCTTCCCCTTACCCTTCGTAGCTGTAAACATAGTTGAATGAGGAGAGTTCTTGATCTTCTCCTCTGCTACAGCACACCGGAAATTAAGGCATTGATGTCCCAGGTCTCATCCTGTGAGATGGAGGAAGTGGCTAACATCTCAAACTCCTAAGGAAGAGTGTTCAGTGCCTGATGCACTATCAGTGAGTTAGTGATCGGTATATCCGGTGCCTTCAGCCTGCTCTAAAGGTGCACCATCCAAATGATGTACTCCCGAACACCTCCCTCTCTAGTGTACCTTATGAAGAATAGTTCCTTGATCAAGGCACTCTGCTCAACATGAGAAGAGACCATGTATCTCTGGGATATGCTGTCTATGAACTCTCGTGTTACGGTCGTGTCCGCCAATCCAAACAGATGATCCAGTATCGACCTCTTAATAGTCAAATAGCACATCCTATTTGACCTTTCCCTGGTCGCCATAGCTACTTTGTCAGCTTCTGAGCTGACATCTGTAAGTGGGAGAGGTCGCTCGATGTGCATGGTCATGCTGACGTCTGCCATCTCCAATGCGAACTCCACGTCCTTCTTTCACTTCTTGAAGTTAAAACCATTCGAGGTTTCAATGGTGACAACATTGTTGTTGATCGAAAAGGTGACTGAAAAATAGAAAAGACAATGTCAAGATCAGTATAAATGTAGGATAATAGCGATACTTTAAAGCATTAAAAAAGTATCTATATCGAGAATCCGATCACACATATTATGAAACATCTTTAGGCTTAATACATAATATGTGCAATTAGACACTCGCATAAAGCGAACAGATTACAAACCATTAACTTTCATGACACTACCACCTTTGGGTGAATAGACATTTAAGCAACGGCTTTCCTCCATCTGATGCTTTTATGAACATCTCAAAACCCTATGTAAGGCCAACATCTTTGGGCAGAATAACCAAACATAAGGCCAGAGACATCCTCCAACATGTAAGCAGAACAATCCAAAATAACTTGAAAGGCCACTTTAGTGATTACATTCTCATCAGTATCCTCGAAAGTCCACTAACACAAGGAATACAACTTTATGTCATCCTCACATTCTATATAGAATAATGTATGTGAAAATTAATTATAAATGCAAAAGCCAAATGCACAGCCAAATAATCACATATAAAAATTGAAAATATTGTCTATAAACTTTATTTGAGATTTTTATTTTTTAAAAAATTTTAATGAGAGTGATCATCGTACTTTTCTAAATACTGAACCTACCACACAAGACATAAAACTTCAAGTGTCTCCCTTATGTGCAGTTCAGAGCACGAAAATGTACTCAAAAATGGCTTTAAAAAAACTTTAAAAATTTTTCTGGAATTCAATTACCAATGTAATAAATCCAGAAAAATTAGAAAATCACTTTAAAAAAATTTCCGACCCAAAAAAACTTAGGATAGCTTTATTGGAATTTTTGGAATTTTCCTCTTCTTTTGGTCACTGTAGATCGTACGACACGCGCCCTCCACACGCATACGCGCTCTTACTGTACTACGCGTGAAACGCATGCGCCACCATGTGTCCTCCATCTGGCATGCCATATGTATGGACGGACGTGGCTCGTGTATCATCCCATGCTCGTAGTCGCGCAGGTCGCAGGTCGAGCGTACGTCGTTCGCTGGAGCGATATGGCAGCGTCTGGTTGGCACGTGCACCATACGTGCCAACTGTACGCCTCTACCCCGCAGTACTGTAGCAGGGTCGGGCGTGTGCGGTACACACACCTGACGTTTACCATCCCTCCAACGTCGGAGGCAATTTCCAGCATCCCGGAATGTGATTTTTCACTCCATTTGGCCCGTTTTCGATTCGTTTTCATAGCTGGCCTTATAATACTACTTCTATGTAATTATATACGTAAAAAACCAAAAAATGAATCAAAAACGGAGGAAAACCATATGAGATAAAAAATAAAAAAACCTTCGTTTCTGGCATTCCGATCATGTAACCTCTCTGATATCGTGTGTAATATGTAGTACAGACCTTATTATGCACCCAAGATCATACATGAAAGGGTTAAAACGAAGGAAATGCGGAATACCTGATTTCGGTTCCATCTCTGATTTCGGTACTGATTCTTGGCTCCAAACGATCACGAATCTCCCAGAACCTTTACAGAAAGTGTTTCCTGACACGAGGTGTAGGTTTTCCTATAGTTTTTTCAATACGTAAGCTCTCTTAACGAGTCAAAAAACTGCATAATTACAGATTGATATAAACAACTGAATGAGTCCATAACTTATTTATAAAGCTTCCATATAAATTTGAAGCTTTTTAAGTTAAAAGAGAAGTGGCAAAAATTGAAAAGAAAAATATGTAAGGAGGAACTGCAATTAAAAAAAGCGATGATTATTAATAATTATCATTTTTGTTGCAATTATAAGGAGAAATTTGGAGTTGTTCCTTTGTGATTATAAGGTTACATGTTTAAGTCATAGAAACAATTTCTTTATAAAAATGCAAAGGAAAAATTGCATATATCATGACTCTCCGTAGATTTCATATATAGTGTTGCCTGTTCCATTCCTACCATGGAATTATTCAGAACATGTGGAAAAGATGTGACCATGGAATTGGGGCCGAGGATTAAGTAGTCATGGGATGGGCATCTGCCGCATCTCGTCATCTCCACAGAGACAGAGTCAGCATTTGCGAAAGCTTTCTTCTTATACTACTCATTATCAAGTGTAAAAAAGAAGAATAATAAAAAGCGAAGAAGAAAAAGAATATTCTTTCCACGTAGTTAACTCTTATCTTGTTCACCATTGCTCCCCCAAAAATCTTTAATCCTATCCAAAGTTTGGTCTCTAAAGTAGAAAGCTTCAAACTCAAGCCGAATATGGAATATGTAGTGTTGGAAACAAAGTATAAACCATCCGATACGATGAGGCTGTTCAATCTAAATTGATTTAATTGCTTTCATCTTGTCCATTTCGTTTTCTTTAATTTCCTTCTATTAGTTTTAGAACCCAAGGTGACTTAAAAGCGAAGTTGAAAGCTAAAACGTGCACGGCTGTGGCGCAATGAGCATGAGGGAATGCTTTCGTGACACAAAAGATTAGAGGAAGGAAAGAAAAACGATATCTGGAATATAATAGGCCGAAAGGGTACTTGCATGTCTATATATCGTCACAATAATGTAGATTTTGGAGATTGGTCACTCGTCAGTAGGGTTCCTCTCGGAGCCAGAGAAGCCAGCAATCATGAAATTTGGATATGGTATAAATGTCACAATCAGTGCCATGCTACTTCTACAATGTTTCTGTCTTGATCTCGCACATGCCGAGCTCAGTCATTTACCTTTCGAGGGGCTTTCAGCGTCAATGCCAGGCCCTGAGAGCTGTGCACATGGAACCGTGAACATACCTACTTGATCCTTCCCCATTTCTGAACTATTCTCACAAACACTCCTTGACTTGTCAGCGCGGGTATAAAACAAGTTTAGAGAATAACATATATAGTAGAAATCCGTATGTTATTTTCTCACTTCAATCAGTAACTGATCACTGAGTCCATAAAACCTGAAAGATTCCTACGTGATAAGCATGCCATTGTTAATTTCTGGCTTATCACAGACTTTGCTTGAGCAGCTCAATTATTTCCTTCAGAAATTAGGTGGCAGTACCCTTGATGACAAAGCTTATCGTACCTAATGCAGCACTGCTGAGCAAACGTGGACAATCACTGAACACATTTTGAAGGGTTTGATATAAATGCCTGGAATGTCCTTGGCAGATGAAGGAAAGATGTCAAATATCACGTGTAGCTTTCATTTTTGATCAATCCCGACCTAATTGGTCATCTGCTATGATTAGATAAGGATAAAAAAGAATGCAGTGATGCATTATTATCGTTAACGTTGACCTAATTAATTGGGACATATGACAGTATTTTAAGATGATTCCTTTATATGGATCCGAGGAACAAAATAATCTTGATTCAGATAAGAGTAACACACCCCAATACTTCAGATTAACCAATTGGCTTGCGACGGTCAGCACCGCGCAAAACTGGGAAAAGAACGTATGATGCTCGTTTTTCAAGTGTTTCTAGGCCATTTCGTACCCATATGTACCTTTGACTCTTGGAGAGCTGCTCGTTTTTCAAGTGTTTCTAGGCCATTTCGTACCCATATGTACCTTTGACTCTTGGAGAGCTGTGGAAGAAGATACGACTCACTAGCATTTCACACTTATAAAGATTCAGAATCCTGCTTTCAGGGTATCCGAAGAAGTATGAACGTGGGAAATATGACTCTAGGTTTTGTCATTGTAAAATGGTCAGCTGAAATAAACGATATATTAATATTGTTTTGAACTCGGATTTCTCTATCACTAAGAAGCAGGATCCGAAGAAACATTGCCGTCTATAGTAAACCAGTTTCCACACTAGCAAGTACTCAAGGAACCGCAAATTTATCCGAAACAATTCATTATTAAAGTGATATCCAAACATCGATATATACTATTCTTAATTATAATTCATGGTTCTCTATAGAATAGGGTAAAAAGATATTTAATGTGATCCATTTCTTCTAACGCGTAGGCAAATCTTTTTGATATGCTTCTGCATCAAATGCGTTGTAAACAGCTTTGTCTGCTGAAACACACACAAATATGTCTACTAAGCATCATATGTGTAAGGAATTCATGATCATTAAGAATTGAACCACATTGTTAAGTAGAACCAGGGTTGCTCGTCCAAAACAGAATATTTAAAATGGCTGTTCCACCAGCATGGCCGGGATAGGAGCGAAAGAGACATCAATAGGCCCACTAGACATCAAGATCGATATAGTTGGACCTCTAGAAGAATGCAACATACGTACAAGATCGTGTTGTCGCATTGGAAGAAGAAGCCCGGTTCTGTGTTTAGTCTCTGCCTCAGTTGATTGATCAAGCCCCATGTTGTGTGTCGTCTGACATGGGGTTAGCAAACAGGCCCGTGTGGGATTTTATCAATAAATAATGACCATTAAATGGACAACATTAACATGTCTCGATACACAATAACAATACATTTAATAATGCAATTAACCAAGTGATATTCTATAGTTTTGAAGTAAGTATATACAATCAAATTAGAAGAATACCTCTTTAAAATGGTGAAAATTGATTAGAAGCTATCATCACCCAGTAAATTGTTCTAAGACAACAACAAATTTAATGGAAAGAAAACTATGATCCTTGGAATCCAATTCTTCATCTCCTTCCACATATTATCACAACACCTGCAATCTTAGCAATAAGCAAGAATACATCAATTAGGTTAAATGTCATTTTATAGTAGGGCATAAGCCCAATAAGTAGGCTTGGAGAAATATTAAAGAATGGACCCAAGAGCTTATATTATGGCAAGCAATATAATGTCTATCTCATAAATGACTCAACTACCACATGAACATAATTGAGATATTAATTGTTATATGTTTATGTTAGTGTACATTAAACTCAATGTTCTCCCACTTTGGACTACATAATAGTATCAAAATACTTTTATAACAATATGCATAGAGAAACTATTTATACGCAACTACCACACTGATAGAATGTATGACTTGTACATAATTAGTGGTTATTAATTCAGAAGTATGATAATAACATCAATATATATTCAACATATTGAACATCATCAATTTTGTCATTTATCAGCAATATAAAGTTACAAAATGTCATAAATAGTGACAAACATCCATAATATACATACATGTGTTATACAAAATTCAAGCAATCCTAATAAACATACATAAAAATGGAAGCTCATGCTGAAACAAAGAAATTAGGCTCCTAATAGTCCTATATGGGAGACATGTTCTTGAAACACACAAATAGGCGAGCCTTTGGTTAGTGAGTTACCAACATACTACTTAAAGGCTTTTGCTCAATAGTAACGGGAGATTTTACAACTTTCTATTTGATAAAGTAAAATTTAATGTCAATATCCTTAAATCGAGAAGAGCTTCTAGTGTTATGAGAGAAAGATACAACTGAAAAATTATCACAAGACAATTTCAATGGTCTCGAAATGGAGTTTATAGCTTTTAATACTAAACGAAGTTTCAAAGCCATATTGCATAATAATTAGCCTCATAACTTGCCATATACTCTGTCTTTATGGTCAAAAAAGCTATCACTGTCTACTTGACACTTTTTATGAAATAGCTCCTCTATAGGGATTTCTTATTATTGACATATTGATACCACCTATATAACTGAAGTCATTGAAACGAACAACTTCAAGAGTGTCAATATACTGATATGTCAGATAAGATCCTTGGTATCCTAAAGATAATTCAAGATTTTTTTGTCATTTTCTAATAACTTTGTCTAAGATCACTCAATTATCTACCTAGTAAACCAATCATAAAGACAATACTAGGATGTGTATGTACTTAAGCTTACATCAAGTTTCCAATTATAAGAGACTACTTTAATTTTATTTCTCTCAACATCATTCTAAGGAAATTGGGTGATACATACATAATTAGCCAACATAGGGAATCCATTGCATATAGAACTGAGTTAATTATAAAAATTAGGATAGATAAAACATTCATCTTTTGTTGAACATGAGCTTATACACAAGCTTGGCCTAGGCCGTGCCATTCTTTAAATGCATGAGTTAAAGTTCCAAGCATATAACCTATAATACGAGTGTGGCCCAAATCATGTCCAACTTCTCAAAGTTACAATAAGATTCATTATCTCAAACATAAGCATGTCCTAAACTATACCCAACTTCAAAGAGTTATATGAAGATCCACCATCTCAGACACATATAAGTCTAGACCATGGCTAATGGCATCAAATTATCCATAACTAACATAACCTATCCTACAGTTGTGGCCAAGATCATATGCATTCAATTTAATCATTAAAATCCTAGTTTTTATTGTTTAATATGTAACACATGTTTCTTCTCAATTATGTGGTTTTTGAGATATTTTATTAATAAGAGTCGCCAGAGCTTTTTCTTTTATTCTTTATAAAACTTTGAAATTATGAAAGAATTCTTTCTTTATATTTATGAATTTGATTCTTGATTCTTTATAATCAGTAGGAAAATTCTTTTATAAATATGTGTTAACCTTCTTTAATTCGATTCAAACTTGTTCATAGATTTTTTATGGTATATTCTTTGGTGGGTTTTCGTTAATTAGTAATACAACTTTGCTCTAAATTAGGTGTTATTACCATTTTTGTTTTTCTATCATTTAAATTCTATTATATTTCTTTGTAAAAAAGAGAAAATAATGCTCTTTGTCATTTCATTTTCATTATATTACATTGTATTATTTTTAATGTATTTAAATGATATTTCGTCATCTTTTTATTATTAAGGTTTCCCCATCTCTAATTGCCTTTTCTTATTTATTCGCTTCTTTTGTTTCATGTCATTCATAACAATTGTTCATGCAGTTATGAAATGCAAAAAAGGAAATAAAATAATGCATGAGCGGTTATCTTAAGTAATTGTTTCTAAATACTTGAAATCCTTGCTAATCTTCTTTGTCATATTCAATTTTTATATTTCTAACTTAATCCGTGAGGTTTTTTCCTCATGTTGACGAATAGTTCTTGAGTTTTTGGATTTTACATGTTTAAATTTTTGTTTGAGTTTGTTTAGTTCTTTAAAGAACTTATGAAAGAAGAAATACAATTTAATTTTCTTTTTTAAGAGTAAACATATAAGGCAATGCGTAAGGAAATTTCTGTATTAACTTTTTTTACAGCTTTCAAATATGTCTACTAAGAAAGTTTCAACATCAAAGGAGGAGAGAGACAACTTGTACATTATATAGGAGGTGTTGCAACAATTTAATAGGATGAATATAATGCTTAATAACGTGAATGACATGTCTGTGAGACAATCCCGTTAACTTGAGAAATTACAAAGGAGAAAAAAACCTTAAGTTCTTAATAAGAAAGACCTACTATGTGCTATCTAACATTATGCGAACCTACCTAAGAATATATATTATAGGACCTATAAATAAGTTTAAAACAGACCTAGGAAAGCTAAAATTGATATATATGGAACTGACCTAGTGATTATAAAGAACCAAAAATCAAATCCATAAAATATTTGAATGCTATAAAATTTTTTTGATAATTTTGAAGTTTTAAGAAGAATAAGGGAAAAAAGCTTTGGTGACTCTCAATAAACAAATATCTCAAAAATTCTAAAAATAAAAAGGAACATTTCTTAAATACTAAACATAAAAATATGCATTTTAACGGGCACAATATGGGTTGTGACTGTAGGCCTAGACATATTGTCCACAAAAACTTTAATTTCACATAGTTGATGTTCACATTCATGTTTAGTGATTGTAGATCCTGTTATATCTCTGAAGAATTGGACTGGCTGATATTATGACAATACTAGGTAGCATAGATATCATTATGGGAGAAGTAGATCATCACCAATTGAGTCATAGGTATCTAGCATATTCATACCTAATGATTTTCCACAAGGTGTCTTTCTGTCAAGAGAATTTTGGTAACCTAACTAATACAAAAAATTCATTAATACGAGAGCCTAATCCAACCTGTAATGTAAGTGGATTTAAAACCAAATATTTTTCTATAACTTTTAAAAGTAGACATGATATGAGCCACATCTGTGACAAAAGATCATATTTATCTTGATATAAATGTTTTGCCTCTAAATTTTCTCTAACTTTAGCCTTTGTGATCATCTCAGGCCTACATGCAATAGACTTCCTATTTAGACTACCCATTCTTACATCATAATCCCACTCGTTAAATGATTTGTCCTTGAATCTTTATTTACATAAAAAAAAGCCTTTTTAGATAAAGGTACAAATATAGGATGGTTAGTATAAAGAACACTTATTATATTTCGTCCTTTCTTCTTGCTATGACTTTTTTTTAATCTCAATTGGTATTTGAAGACCTACTTAGGTGTTAAAGGTATAAGAGTAATGGGTTTATGATTTATGATGAAAAAATATCTATCTGTAGAACCTAACTATTATAGCCCTTCTATCAAAATCCAAAGGTCTCCCTAGTAGAATATATTCATCATAAATAGGCACCACATTATATAACACGTCATCATAATATCTACTAATCGAGGAGGAAACTAGAACTTCTTTAGTGACTTTCACCTCACCACATTCATTTATCTATTGAAGCTTGTATGGCTACAGATGCTTTCTAGTAGGCAAACTCAATTTCTCTACAAAGGTAGGCTACGTTATTGTAACTCCCTTTATTTATGATCATATTATATACCTTGTCATGAATGTGACATCTAGGATGAAATATATTGTTCCTTTGTGGCTCTAAATTATCCTTTTTGATTTAAAGATTTAATGCCCTTCTAATAACAAATATCTTACCCTTAATAACAACTAAATACCCTCATCACTAGACCCATTAATTGGTGGTATAACTTTCTCTTTATGCTAATGACTAGCACTTTCCACCTTTCCATCATTCTTTATAATTATAACCCTCTTATTTTGGAATTAGGATGCAGCATGCCCTATTTTTAAATACTAAAAACATTTTATATCTCTATTTCAAGATGGCTAAGAATCAATTTCACATATGCCTTGATTATAGACATCATCCTTATCTTTAGATTACTAAATTTTTTCCTCAAAATAACCCTTATCATTCTTGTTCTAATCGAGCCTCTAAGAATCACTACTTCTAGTGTATTATTTTGTTATTCCTTTGCTATTTAGTTATGTTTCGTCCTTTATAACCATAAACGTCAATTTTTAAAACTCTATATAGCATTATAATTATATTACATTAGTTATATCTTTGTTGAACATTCAAGAACCTTGTCATAGTCACTTCTTTTTCCCCATACGGGCTCGGATCATGACTTCTTTCATCCCCTTATGATAGTTTCCACACTTTTTGATCATTGAGTAAAACGTTGCAAACTTTGATTCTATGTATTGCAATTTCTGTTAAATTCACTATAAAGTCAACAGACCAGACTTAGGTTGATCATGCTCAGACTTGAAAGTTTGGCCCAAATTTTGGCTCGAAAGACATGACCCTATCCTATTAAAAAATATTATTTTAGGGCTACCCAAATAAGATAAGGTCACTTTATGGGAGGTCAGGTCAAGACTGTTGTCATGCTATTAAATACATATCCCTATAATAATAACTTAGTACAATTTTCTTTCTTATAAGAGCCATCAATTCATTTCAAGTTTCTTAAGTAGCTCATGTTTTCTTCTCCTACTAATAACAATTTAATTATACCATATTATGACATAATTGAAAAACTCTATTATTGTCAGTTTTACATTTTTCTCCTTAGAGTCATTATGACAGTCAAAAGTCAATTCTATCTTTGTCTCCCAATCCAAATAAACTTCATGACTATTCCTAACCTTAAAAAAAAGGTATAACCATTTTGATGTTGATAAGATTCTCATCAACTACTTTATGAACTCTGGGCACTCTCTATTGCTCCCAATTATATCTAACTACGCTTTAAGATCTAAATATATCCCCTTCAGCCTCAGATGCTAAGTCATCTATCATTTAAATCATCTTAGAACTCCCTTTTGTTGTTGATATATATTAGGAACTCTTTGTGATAGTCCCCTTCGTAAATTGGCTATCTAAGTATCTCACAACACCAATTGATTTCTAATCTTGCTAAACGTCATTTTTATCCTCTCAAACTATTATTATATGGTCTATATAAAATATGAGTTATCTTTCTTGTTATTTAGTGATAAAACAACTTTAGAATACATCTTTGAAAGCTACAAGAAAAAGTTAGCAAATAAATTTCCTTACACACTTCCTCATATAAAAATTATTTTCTTCTCTTCTCTTCTATTTTCTTTTCTTTCATTTCTTTTCTTTTCATAAGAACATGAACAAGTAATATAAATGGTATGAAAGAAAAGAAATGAAAACGAAGAAACTCTAACACATAAGTAGAGATATATAAACCATAACATAAGATGAATAAATACAAAAGACTCTTAAAGAAGAAGCTGATTTTTTTTTTATACTATAGCTATAAGAAGCATATACATTGGAAGGAATTACAAAATCACAAGGAATGTGATTTTTTTAACGATATACAAATAAAAATGAGAGGATAATGATATAAAAACATAGATTAAAAGGACAATCACACCTGATTCAGAGCCAAACTCTAATACTAACTAATATGAACTCATATAAGAGTATACCCTAAAAAAACCTATTAATAAGTTTGAACCAAGCTTAAGAAAGATCAAATAAATATATAACGAAATTGAACCATTGATTATAAAGAATAAAGGTCCAAATTCATAAAGTATTTAAATGCCACAAAAAAGAATTCTTTGATAAGTTCAAAGTTTTATGAAGAATAGGGAAAAAAGTCTTTGACAACTCTTAATGAACAAATATATGAAAAGTTCTTAAACTAAAAAGTGACATACCTTAAACATTAAGCATAAAAAATAAGGTTTTTGATGTGCACAATTTTGGACATGACTATAAGTCGCACTATGTTGACTACAGAAATGTTAACACTATTTGGTTGACATTTATGCCCATGTTTAGTTCTATGGATCGTGAAGTATCTCTGTAGTATTAGGCATAACTTGAAACACATTTGTGGATGTAAATCGTGGATCTAACAATAGTTTTTGGAGATAAACAATATATAAGCTATGCATATGTTAGGGACCATATTCAGCTATAGATAAATGTTTTACCTTTAAATTTCTTCTAACTCCAGCTCTTGTGAAGCCTACATGCAATGGACCTCTTATTTTGGACTACCTATGCTTGCATCACAACACCTTCAATGAAAATTATTGAAAAAAATAATGATAAAAGAGTTGATGAAATCGATCTAGCTTTTATGGTTAAAAGGAAAGATTTGGGCCAAAGAGAGAAGTTCGATGTGAATAGGAGACTAGAGTTTAAGCTAATGCAAACCAAAATCTAAGTAGTATAACAATACTAAAGGTAGAAATGATCCAAGTGAAAAAGAATCTATGTCAACACTTAGAAAATGCAGTGATAGTAGAGTTTGGTATATTATTAAAGGTGATATATTTGTTTCTCAGAGATCATTAAGTCTTTAGATGAAAGAGAATGAGTTAAACTAGTAATAAGAAAACATCTTCCATACTAGATGCCACATTCCTAACAAGGTAATATGCTCATTAATGAATGGAGTTGTACTAATGTATGTAACATCACACATGTAAAGAAATTCAGTTGACCAATTGTGATGCATCTAAATTCAAATAAGCTACGTTATCTTAATGAATATGAAAAAAAAAGTAAACAAGCAAGTGTCGGTGTCTTTTTCTATTAAAAGTATAAAGATGAGGTATTATATGATGTAATACTTATGTAAACTGGTCACATATAATTAGGGAAGTCATTATATGGCCAAAAATTATTATGGGTTAAATGGGCACTCTTTACCAAACTGAAATAAGCTTATAAAGCATCCAAAGCTCTTCTAAATTCTCGTGGTTTTGGAGAAAGTGTCTTTTTATCAGAAGTTGAATATTCGAGGATGAATCTTCTTAAAGAGTCAGGTTTAATACAAATGCGACTAGTCAATATAGAGGATCCATTATATACAGACTTGATTTAACTATAAGAGCTAGAGTTGGTGAATATTTAAGGGTAAAAAATTTATCTTTAGTTTAATACAGGCTCACACACTGTCATAGCCCAACTTTTGCCCTTTAGGAGATGTAGGAGTTGAAGTTCTTAGAAGACAAATTCTTGAACATGAGTTGGCCCAAATAATGTCTTATTTAGTACAGATCTATGTAATAATGACTTGGCATAAACTTCTTTTTCATTGAAGCTTTCAATTTATTCCAACTCTTTATGGGTCACTCATGATTTCTTCTCCTATTAGTATCCATCTAATCTCACCAAATTATGATATAAGTGGTAAACTTTACTACTATAAGCTTTACTGTCTTCTCCTTAAAGTAATTATAATAGTCAAGTTCAATCCTATCTTTTTCTTCCACTCTAAATAAGCTTTAAGATCATCTTACCCTTAAATGAAGATATAGCCATCTTAACGTTGCTAAGATTCTCATATATTTGCTCGTAAACTCTGGGTTTTCTCCTGTATTCCTAATCACACCTAACTTCTATTCAAGGTTTATATCTGTCCCCTTTAGCCTTGGATACTAGATCATTGATCAATTAAATTAAAAAATGCACATAGTCAATCGTAGCAAGTTATTAAAACTGAAATACTTGATAGGGAACGGTACCTATAACAATTAATTTAAGCCAACCCAAGTCAGCACTCAACAAACAAATTGCCTGGAGACGATCAATTTTGAGTTAAATACCTAAGGAAAGTTTTTGAAGATGGTATTTTCCACGAAAAACAGGGAACAGTTTGAGATTTAATTTAAAATCTAGTGAAAACCTACGTACAGAATTTTATGGTTCATGTTCCAGTTAGTATACTCCAATTTGCTCCATTTACAAGCTATAAAATATGAGCATTGGGTCGCAATATTCACTTGTACGTAGTTACCATATTCTCTTTTCAAATATAATGAACTGTCTTTTGTTCCTTTGGGTTTCACATCTCTTTTATTGGGAGTTTGGGACGTAAGCATGGTTTATACATGGTTAACATTTCCAAGATTAAGGCTTCGAGACGTGTCTAATAACATTCCAAATAAAAGTCTTATATGGGGCTAGTTTAGTGAACTTGTTCT
>JAOQML010000009.1:19166229-19177442 GCA_027568935.1 Erythroxylum urbanii
TGATTAATGGATTTAGGATGAAAAAGAGGCAATGTGCTGGAATGTTATGAACTGGAGAATTTTCATTGAACATGCTTCGGTATTTTAATAATATCTTAGTCTGTAGATTTCCAAATGAGTTTATTCTTAATTCATATTAAAGTTAGAGACATATGGCTACAACTTTCTTGAAGAATTCGAATTTTAGTTATGTCTCTAAGAATTTCAAAATTTGGCATGAAAATGAGTCTTGGCTTAGGCTGTAGCACTCTTATGGAAAGAAATCATATCTTGTTGTTATCGAATAAATTGTATTGATTTAGGCTAAATCATACAAAGGTGTCTTCAACAACTTATTCTCTTAGCTTTCAATTGGTATAAAGTTTGTAGTTTTTAGATATTGGAATTGAGAGATATGAGTTGTACAACTGGACAGCATGATCATGCACTAGCTAAATTTCAAATGTACTTAGTCTATAGTATTTTGAGCATAACTCATACAATACTTAACCAAATTGAATGATCTTAGAGTCATTAGAAACTTCAGGCACAGGGGAACAATTTTTTAGAAGAAAGTCATACAGAAATACACCATTTTCCTAATGATAATAATCATGCCAAGTGGACCCCAAAGTGTTTTTAGACAAATCTAGACTGATCAATTGAGTATTGATATATGAATGACTAATGTGACTAGAATAATGATAAGGAATCATGAATTGTCATTAACATGCATTGTACATATTTCATATACATAGACATGCATAACTGAATACTTATACCATTGTGCAAAATTGTGAAATGTGTAAATGTGTTTTGCATGATATAGAGGAGCATTTAGAGCGCCATCATTCAGACATTGCTGGGACTTCAAGACAATAGCTTTCTAGAGCGATTTGTGAATAATCTAAGATGGTCTCACCTTGACTTGTTTTGTGTATTACTGAATTGAATTTGATATTGATGCATATGTAATGAATTGTGTACTGAATTCTGGACATGAAATATCCGAGGAGTTTTGATGCATGATTAAAACATTGGAAGTGTTACTTGTATGTGAATGAGATTGACTACATGGTTCTCAACTTGACTGTTCATACTGGACCGAGTCCGATGATTATTGTGAACAAGAACATGAATGCAAATGTAATTGATCAAATGTGATATTAAAGTGTTCCTTGAATATGAATTTGGTAAAATATGTGTTACTCAACATTTTTTTTTGAATGCCAAACTAAGGCCTGATGATATATGTATATAGGACTAAAAATTTGCTTAAATGGGAATGAGATTGAAAATAGGAATGATTGAAAATATAATTGATTGCATATGAATGAGATGCATTTCATACATGAATGCATGATCAGATAATGATAGTTGTAATATGAGCAGCCACCGAAAATGAGCTTAAAGCTCCGAAATGTGGTATAGAGCCAAAGGCTAGATATATACAATGAGCCATGTATCCGCAATGAGTAAAGGACAGTATCAATGAGCCCGGTATCTATAATGGATACGGTACAGTTTAAGCACTCAATCACAAAAACCTAATAATTGAAAGTGGGTCACATGAACATTGCATATACACTTGTTAAGTGTAATTGACTGATTGAATTGTAATGTGAATATACTTAACTAAGATTGGGATATGTGCATTCTATGATATGTGGTGCAAATTATTAAATAGAAAATTTTGAATTACGTGCTTATATGATTTTACATGTGGTATGAACTGGGTGAACCATCGAGGATGGTTACATCATTAAGTTCGTAAAACTTACCAAAATTGCAACGTTGATATTTCAGGTCCGAGAGAGGACATCAGAGATAGACAGACTCTACGAGAAGACTAATTCTTGTATTTTTGTCAAGAAATGGCTCAAAGGTCGGTCAGCTGAGACTGAAGGATTAGTTAGTAGTTTATATGCAATTCCTCTTTCAACCAGCGTATTATGTATAGGGATTTGATATTGTATATATTCGGATGGTTTTGTAAAGCTACAATGTATGTTTGGTTTTTATAAAATGAAATGAGGAATGCAGTTGGTTTTAAAATTTAGTGACTTTTCTGTATAATAGTTGATGCCATGATTAATTTGGATATGTGATTGCTCTAACATGTCATTATTATAGATTATATACTGGAATATCCACAGGGCGTTCTGGTATATAATTTATGGTAGTAGGGTGTTAATCTAGTTCTGGGAATAGTACATATAAAGTTGAAAATATTAAACAATATCACCTATTGTAATCACCCTAACCAGAAGTACTATAAAAAGCATACCAGCCTATTAGTGAATTACACCATTAGATTAAGATTAAAAGAACTTTCAAGCATAGAAAAAAATACAAGACAATCTTAGGTTTAAGAAATGAGTCCGTCAACTACATGGATGTATCATGACAAATTGATGAATCATTCCTCCTGAGCTTAAGCCACAAAGCTCTACCAAGTAGATGTAAACAGATAGATGGTGATATAAGTTGCTACACCTTCATATGGTCACTTAAAAGGAATTTGTTCCATAAAAAAATGAGAGAAATTTAGAAACAACGAGGGTTGTGGCAACAGATCAAACAGCAACAATCTAACTTAGGGTTAGATGAACTCACCTCTTAATCGTAAGAGACAAACACTTTAATTGCACCCAACTGCAAGACAATAGCGACACTCTAGAGACAACAACAATTCACACACAATCACAAGAGAGCGACAACCTACACACAATCGCAAAAGAGTAGGAGAGTGCTTAATCGTGAAGACTCAAGAAGGAAGAAAACATAAAGTTATTTTATATGTTTTAATTTAATTGATTTTTAATTTGATTGATTTTTAAAGAAATGAGTTGGAAAAAATTAGGCCACGTGTCATGTAAAAAATCTAGCATGATTTGTCAAAACAACGACGTTAAGAGAAAACTTAACATTCTGATTATATTTGTAACAAATTGAAAATTCACGCATTTTAGCATTACTTTTTAAAGTTTGCGTTAGTATTGCAAAGTTGAGTAAATTTTGAAATTTTTTAATAAATTAACCCTTTTATTTTTTTATATTGAATAATATGATCGAGTTTCACCTTTATGTACAATTTCATTTACTCTATTAAAGTAATTATTTATACTGAAAGATATTAAATAGGTGATATGCTACCAAAATCATCTTTTCTGGATACATATTTGGATGAGGCAGACTTTGTTTTATCGGAAATTACACCAAACTAATTGTATTTGACTCCAAAACATACATAATAAGGCAAAATTAAAAATTATCCTTTTTTATTAGAGTAATGACAAAATTATCCATTTTTAAAAAATCAAATAATTTATTTATTTTTAACTAATAACAAAATAATGAAAATTTTTATTTCATAGATAATGATACACCAAATTTAGTACAAAGTGATAGTTAATTTAAGTTTATAAAACATCAAATTACCACTTGCCACACGAAAATTTGATAAGACAACCATTACGATCTCCCAAAACATTATTTTTCTATAGGTATTTATATACAAACGATCCATGGACAACTGATTTATAAGAAGTTTGATGCCAAAAGTTAAATAAAGAGATATGAAACTTCAAGTAGCCTTTATTTTAGTTTTTAGAAGTCCTACCAAGACAGGTTGTCTATCTGCTACTACTTTCTGCACCATCAGCTTTTTAAGGAGATCATTTAGGCCCCTTGTGTTCCATACTAGTACCGACATATGTAAGATCCCCTAAAAAAGACACTCAGGGGATATAACCCCTTTATGCTTTTTTTCTTGCCTTTTTTCTTACCAACACTCCTTTTAGCAACTTCAATTGATAACAGACTTGTATCGCCCACTTCAGAGTCTGATACTTCTTATTTCCCTAACGTAGAGCTTGGTTCAGTATCAACAGTATCCACCGACTCCACCTTATCTTGTTCTCCAATCAATTGATCAACTTTCCTACTAGATTGTTTCTCCACTCCCACTACTGCTTTATTAGTAAGAATAGGAGGACTTGAAATCTCCCCTGAATTATTACATCCGTTTACACCAATCCTCTCCCCTTGACTATTAGTGTTTTGCTTTAGTGCCACTGAATGAGGATCATGCAAACCATTGCCCAACTCCTTAGCTTCCTCCAAAGATTTCCCATGCTCCAATACCTCTCCTTCATTATCATTTCTCCCCTAAAGCAATTCACTCGGTGTCCCTTTTGGTGTCTCAACCAATATTACATTAGTCTCATTCACCTCCAAGTACTGCCCTTGTTCTGTTG
This sequence comes from Erythroxylum urbanii, assembly GCA_027568935.1. Taxonomy (NCBI): domain Eukaryota; kingdom Viridiplantae; phylum Streptophyta; class Magnoliopsida; order Malpighiales; family Erythroxylaceae; genus Erythroxylum; species Erythroxylum urbanii. The sequence goes on from JAOQML010000009.1 coordinate 19,170,468, forward strand.
TCCCCTCCTGACCCTCATACATATTCTCTTCTGTCACTAGATCATTATGCCATCTAGACTTAAAAGTTTTATCAGTAGCTACCCAACTCTTATTAACAGATACCGGTTTCCATGAATAGGAAATGGAAATTACATCTCTTACTAACTCCCCTGATTCTCCTAGACGAAGAATAGGCAATGTTTCTGGTAATGAAGCATTTCTAGGGACTTCAATACATATCTTAGCATGCCCAATTCTATCCGTTATTGCAGTTTGAGAGTCTATATACATAGGTTTACCCATAGCACTAGCCAGATGACTCAAACCCTCTACCGTTTAATACTCCATCGGTAAACCATGAAACTGAACCCATAATGAAATAACCTCGATCAAACCTCTGACCAATCCCATCCCTGGTTTTCATTGCCGTAAAAACAGGGACTGGCCCCCTACGTGCCAAGGTCCTTGTTCAATGATCTCAGACAAATTTGAAGTCTTGGTAAACTTGAATAGCATCGTCCCATCCTCCATTACCATAACTTTTTCGAGACCTTTCTTGCCCCATCTTGCCATTGCCCACACATTTACCGCTAGGAAAGCCATTCTTTTAGACCAGAAAAATCCAACCAATGCATTGGACCAAGCTCTCGCACCTGCTTGTAGCAACTCCATAGGAGGATTAAATATTCCAACTTGCAGAACATTTGGATAGTATTTTAGCTTACCTTTGTGGTGCTAAATACTAGTCTTATTTCTTGATGCTCCGCCATCCAACGACTTACGCTGGGAAGTATCTCCATTATCCTTCAAGCCAGCAGATTTTCCTACCTCTTTGCCCTTAAGCTTCTCACGGGACAGAGGTGGGAATGATTCTATGGACAATGAAGTGTTGCCCATAGCCAGGTGACCCTCTGGAGAGTTGGCGACCACCGCCACTATTTTTGCGAGAAATTATGAACAACACCAACCTTACGTATATCTCCTGTCGTGTTTGGGAAGGGTAAAAGGAAGGGCATTAAAGTAAAACCACAAAATGAGTGGGAACGAAAAATTAGTAAGAAGTTAGAGAAATTTTAAAGAAGGGAGAGAATTTTTGGGTACAAGATGGAGTTTCTTCTCTAATCATATTCACCACCACAATGGTAGGATTTTGTGTTGGTTCAATACTGACAAAGTAGAAGCAAAAGTAGTAAAGATGAGGGAGAAATTCATGCATATACATTGCTGGTTAATTGGTAAGTTCCATTTTGAGGTTACCATTATATATGCCTCAAACTTTGCTTTTCAAAGAGCTAAGTTGTGGGAGGAGTTATTGGACTTACATGTGGGTAACCCGTGGCTAGCTATAGGAGATTTTAATTGCTGTCTAAATTTAGCTGAAGTTGAGGGAGGGTTGCATTTTCATGGTGGCTCAGGTTCAGAACTCAATCAATTATTTCATAGTACTAATTTAGTGGATCTTAGAGGTATTGGTAGATGGTTCACTTGGGAGAACAAGCAAAAAGGAAATATGTTCATCAGGAAAAAACTTGACCGAGGGTTGGTAAACCAAAGTTAGCTTAGTTCTTTTCCTACTGCTTCAGCTGTGTTTGGAGAACCTGAGTTTTCTGACCATGCGTCCATATTAGTCCAACAGATGTGTGTTGGCTCAAGGACAAGGGCACCATTTAGATTTTATAATGGGTTAACGCAAGTAAAGGGTTTTATGGTTATGATTTTCAACGTTTGGCAAACAAAGGTAGTTGGGAATAAAGCTTATCAATTGATGCAGAAGTTAAAACTTGCCAAAGTCACTATTAAAGAGTTTAACAAGAACAGAACACTAAATCTGTAAGAAATGGGTAAATCTCTGGCTGAGATTTAAAAAGAATGTTATAGGGATCCTCTCAATAATAGATTAAGATCACTTGAAGTAGAATGGATGCAGAACTATCAAGAAGCTCTTACATTGCATAATTCGATCATTAAACAGAAGGCGAAACAAACATGGCTTAAGGAGGGAGACATTAATACTAAGTTTTTCCAGGAGTCAATGATAGCTCGGAGAAATATCAATACCATTACTGAATTGAAGAATGAGGAGGGTAATAGGTTAACTTCCCGGTAGGAGATTGCTGATCACATCAGGAATTTTTTTAGCAAGATGATGAGGAGCACCGAAAATGTACGAAATGGATTTGGGGTTAAGGATGTACTAGAATTTTGGCCAAGCCGTGAATGTTTGGAGATGCTAAATGCTCCTTTTTCAGCACAACAAGTGAAAAAGGCCTTATTTCGGTTACATAGCTCAAAATCTCCTAGTCTTGACGGGTACTCGGCTGGTTTTTTTTAGCAGACTTGGAACATTACCGGACAGAATTTGACGGAGGCAGTGTTAGAGTTTTTTTTTGTTTGGTTCACTCCTAAAGGAGATCAATCACACGTTCATATGTCTGATTCCTAATAAGTAACGACCAGAAATGATTATAGACTATCGTTCAATCTCGGGTTGCACAACTATTTATAAAAGTATAGCATCTTTATTGGCTGGTAGATTGAAAGTAGTGCTAGCTGGGGTGGTAAACAAGGCACAAGGGGCGTTTCTTCCATTGAGAAGCATTTGGGATAACATATTGATATTGCAAGATTTGTTGGGAGAATACCAAACTGTAAAAAAGATCAAGATTTGTGCATTAAAGATTGAATTATATAAAGCTTATGATACGATTGGTTGGGGATTTTTGGGGGATTGTTTGGAAGGTATTGGTTTACCTTCACATTTTTGTCACTGGATACTTCAATGCATTTAAACTACGTCTATGAGTGTCTTAATTAATGGGATTCCTACGAAACCATTTTCTATCACTAGAGGGATTAAGGGGACCCTCTCTCCCCTTACCTATCTTGCGATGGAGGGATTATCAAGATTAATATCCAAAATGGTGGAAAGTAGTGGGTTGTTTCAGTATCACTATAAGTGTAGGGAAATGAAATTATCACACTTGCTCTATGCTGATGACGTGATATTCTTGTGTAAGGCTGAAACACAAGCTATCACGATGATGATGAGTTTGATACATACTTTCTCAGGATGGTCGAGGATACAGCTGAATGTACAGAAGAGCGGCGTCTACATATCTTCAAATGTTAGCAACCCAGAGTATATCACTAATTTGGTGGGGTTTTCTCTTCAAGAAACTCCTTTCCAGTACCTGGGAATCCAAATCACTTCGGATAAGCCAAAATTTTCAATTTTTTTGCCATTATTGGAGAAATTGAAAGCTAGAATCAATGCTTGGCATAATCGATTCTTATCACTTGCTGCTAGAGTTACTCTTATTGTGTCGGTTTTGAACAGTAAGTATGTACACTGGGTTACTTATGTGTAATTCCAAAGAAAGTGATCAAGGAAATGGAGAGGATGCTAAAATCTTTCTTATGGAATGGAAAACATGATAATTGAAAGAGGCCAAAAGTCAAATGGAGCAATATTATAGTGCCAAGAAAACAAGGGAGATTAGGAATCATTTTGATTACACAAATGCAAAGGGTTCTACTAATGAAGAGAATTTGGAGATTATTCGTGGATAAAGAAGCGTTGTGGGTCAAGTGGGTGCAAATTTACCGTCTTAATGGCCAAAATTTTTAGCAACTTCAGTCGAGGTACTCTTACTCTTAGATTTTTAAGAGCTTGTTGAATCTTAGGAAAGTGATCTTTCCTTTTCTTAAATATAGGGTATGGAATGGAGAAGATATTAGTTTCTGGTTTGATAACTGGACCAATTTCAGTCCATTGTGGTTGCAGAATGATTTACAAGCTTTACAAACTAGAATTCCGAAGGGTGCTACAGTTGCATGGTTCTTTCGGGAAAGGGCTAGGATAAATAACTTCAGATTTGTTCATCTAATCGATAATTATGTCACTGGATTGCAACTTAATACACGGTTGGACAAGGTGACATGGGCTCCCCATAATGGTGGGGTGTTCACAAATAAATCTGCACACAGTATAGTGAGGGCTTCTCAGGAAGTAATCCCATGGGCTGATTTAGTATGGAAGCGGGTATTAAGCCCTAAATCTGCTATTTTCTTGCGGCTAACAATCAAGAATCGATTCAGAACGAAAGATAGGTGGTTTGGAAGTTTTGACCTCCTTTGCGTTTTGTGTAAACATGTAACTGAGAGTAGAAATCATTTATTTTTTGAATGTGAATACACCATAGTGGTGTGGCGCAGAATATTGAATGTGGTTAGAATCCCAAGTTTCACTTTTGAATGTAACGAAGCTTTGAATGATGTCATGCAGTATTCTAAAAAAGGGCAGCGAAATAGTCTCCTTATCAAGACGGTGTTTCAGAAGGTAATATACAACATATAGAGGGAGAGAAATAGTCGTATCTATAAGGAGGAGGAATAATACAAGTATGAGCTTGGTGAGACAATAGTTAACTTGATTAAAAAGTTAATGATAGCCAAAGGAAAATAAGAAACCATTAGTCAAGAACTTAGACTAATATGGTTAATCTAGATGTTTTGGGTGGTTTCGATTGTACATTTTTTAAAGTGTAGAAGTTTTTTTTAATTATATTGTTATCCTCGTAAAGGATTATATATAAGTTTTTTCAGCTTTGGTAACGTATCATTTTAATTTTCAAAAAAAAAACTTCAAGCAGCTTTTCTTACATAGAGAGTGCTCAAGAAAAAGAAGTGAACGAAACTATTGATCAAACTTCATATATTCCTCAATGCCTAGTTATGGACATGAAAATAAAATAATAGAAGTATCGACTTCTATGTATATATGTATATAATAACAGGGTTAAGGAAAGGAAAACGTGCCACTAGTACATGTTACAGAGAAGTGATATTTATACGTCCCACACAGACGAAGAAGACGAAAGATCAAATATAAGCATGAAGACAACCTTCTGGCATGGTAGGCTTTGGGGACTGCACAAGGGGTTCAAGGTTCTAACACAGATTCTGCTTGCAATCCCTCTACTTTATATACTGAGATAGCCACTTGAAGCCTTCACCATATCCCATTTTGCGAACAATACTACACATGAAGACCTCCAAAGGACGGACATTATAGTCTGAAAGGTCTACCTTCCCTTTACCAGTGGTGAAGTTAGTTAGACCCAGGTGGTATCGCAGCTCATCCTCAGAAGCTGCATAGGGTATATCGATTTTGTTTCCCAAAATAAGGAACGGTACATTAGCCAAAGCCTCATCAGAAAGGAGTGCATCCAGTTCCTTTTTTGATTCTGCAAATCTCTCTTTATCATAGGCATCCACCAAGTAGACCACAGCATCCACCTTTATCACAACAAATCAGATTATATTGCCAGCCTATGTTGGAAAGATTTTGCCCAACTTGACTCTAAACTAAAAAGTAACAGTGTGGGGCAGGAGAAATGAAAGAAAAACAAAATCAATCCAAAATAAAATTGGTCAGATAAGACAAAAAACCAGAATTGTGCACAATATCCAACATATTTAACGATTGGAAGCACATGAAAAAAGAGAGAAAGTGAATGCTTTAGCTATTAGCTTTCCAGTTTCCAAATTTTCTTTCATGGTAAACACTACGCATTCTCAAGCTACAAGACACATGTTAATTGCTTACAGAAAATATCAAGTAACTGACAACCCCAGAGAAAAGTAGTTGACGGTTATAACGAAATGGAATATCACAATTTCTGAAGAACTTTCATTCACCAAATTCACAGCAAAAAGAACAACAAAACTAGCTAAACCATCATGACCAACTTGCCTTAGCATAGTAATCCTTCCAGACCCTGCGGGCAATCTGGTGACCTCCCAAATCAAATGCCTTGAACTTGATCTTCCCAATGCTAAGTTCTTCGGATGTGGGAAACTGAGTAGGTTGATGTTGAACCAATCTCTGCATCCAAAGTCAAGAATACCAATATCCAACTATGATTTTTCTCCCAGAGCTCAATCAAATGCACAAAGAGGTACGACCAGAAACTCAAGATACGAGAAAAAAAAATCACAAATTAGCATCCGCAATCAACTTGAGCTCACCACCCTGGTTGCGATAACAAAATTTCACAAAACCTAACAGTGAATTCTACTGACCCATTAAGCAAAATTCCCGATAAATACAACACAACAAGAACCATCGCTGTTGTTTTCAGTTCAATTCCAATTTTAACAGTTCCAACAAGGACCAAAATCCAAATTTTCAATAGACACAAAACAAAATAAGGTGTGGAGCACTCAAAGTTCAGTGCCCTGAATCAAAACATACAATCAAGTAATAATTAATCAAAGAAGGAAGAACCAAAATGACCAAGAAACCAAACCTCATCCTTCAACATATGAAGCAGGGTAGTTTTGCCCGAATTATCAAGCCCTAGAAAAAGAATCTTGGCCTCTTTTTGCCAGAGACCAAGAGAGGCTAAAACTCCATAGAACCAATCGACCAGAAACATGGCCTTCAGTATTCCTTTGTCTTTTCCGGGGCAATAAGAAAGAGCGTGATCAACGTCTCAAGTTGAGTGACAATCTTTTCGTACAACAAACCCGATCGTCAAATTGCCGGCTAAAAATGACAGAAAGAGGTGTATAAAGATCATGACTATCGAGTAATCACTGTGTGGTTGGCAAATGTCTTAAATAGACACCTATGTTGATTCTTTGCTCGCCGTTGGGAACGGAATTGGCCTAGGTAGTTTTATGCCTGAGATGACGTGGCGTGATTTGAAGGCGTCTGCTTACGTAAGTTAAGTTTAAACTGAATTATAAATAATTCGGTTGAATTTAGCAGGATTATATATAAGTTAACTACACCTTTTTAGGATTGGACGCTGTTGCCTAACCTGATGCAATCCGACCAGTCGGAGGCCATTATGATTTGTCAAAGACAACGTAATTTAACTTATACGGCGTTGCATAGATATGCGAAAAAGTAATTTTTTTAAAAAAATTTATATTATCAAGTGTGATACTGTTTTTTTGTAGTTATGAACGTAAAAATTTTTCAAATC
>JAOQML010000009.1:19208123-19222319 GCA_027568935.1 Erythroxylum urbanii
TAGGAGAAAGAGAGGTAAGAAGGAAGGAGGAAGATTTTAAAATTTTTTGAAAATTTTGCAAATAAATCTACTTATTTTTTAAATTTTTAGTACCGGCTAATATTTAGATGATATTTTGAATACCGATCAGTACTATCTAAAGCAGGCCGGTACTTACTAGTATTTAAACTTGGTGTCACCAATCCTTTGTTTCGTACCAATCTTAATTTAGTACGGTACGTACAGGCCAATACCGACCTATACAAATAGGTATTTTTAACCGCGGTGAAACCCATGTATTCTTCAATAATAGGATCGAATCAACTTGACGTCGTTTTCGGCTACTTTAATACCCATGCGATGAAACACCTCATCTACTTATCTACTTTGATAAATGTTGTTATTAGACCCATGTGAAAGCGATCTCTTTTAGATTAGTACACGCCAATTCTACAGTTTTAGATTATTCATGACTAGTTTGCAAGGGCCAAAAGCAACTTCTTAATAATTTATATTTTGAAAATAAAAATTAAAAAATGAAATATTACATATATTTGTATAAGGCGTTGGGGGCTGGACAATCCTTCGTAGGCCCGGCCTTGTGACATGGGCCCATCTTTTGATCTAAAACCATAAGAACCTTTCCTTGGGAACGGACCAATAATACTCTTGTTTGGTCAAGAACTTTGAACTTTCAAGCAAAGATTGGTAATTGTTGCCACCCGTCTCCTAATCACATTATTATGAGTGAGTACAGTACCAACCATCGTAATCCCTTTGAAACCTTCCTTCTCTAGTTTATAATCGTACCAAAATTAAACCATGGAGTTGCCTTACCTAATAAGATTCATTTGTCAACAACCGAAACTTTGCTGCTGCCAAAATAGAAAGCAACAGAACTAATGAGATAGTTCAATTGGTAAAATTTATCATGGAGATATAACTTATCATGTTCGGCTCGACTCAAACGTCCAATACTCAGGCATTTTATGTGAAGTAACGGCCAAGATTAGGCTGATTAGAGAGTGAACTTGTCCCCACGGGACACAGTTTGCTAGACCTAGACACATCCTCTGTTCATTAAGGCCATTCAAATCCAAACCTCTACTCTTTTGGCCAATTAGAATCATCCAAAAGTTTCAGTGATTGAGAGGGAAAGCGATAACATCGAGGACAAGAGGATAAGCACAAATGTCTGCATCTTAAAACAAAACGCAACGATTTTTGAAAGATGAAGAAGGAACAGTATTGGGCGTCACATAAGGGCCCGGTGAATCACAGCTGTCCGTGTTTTTCGGTGAGCGCGTAAGCGATTTTTTAATTCCAAGGTGGGGGTCCATTAAATTTGAATTTTTCGTAACGTCTGATGCCTCAGGACCGTTGATCGGAATCAGATCCCGTGTTGCAGGCCTTTTCAATTGGGTTGGATTACACTACTGTGTTAATCATGTTTTGAATAAAATAAAGGATACTGTATTTCTGTATCTGTTGAATCCGGAAACAGACTAAAAGAGGTAGTATTGAACAAGTCTAATACATTTTTCAGTTACCTTCTTTATATAATTATGCTAAATAAGAACCAACAAGGGTAAGCAAAACAGAACTGAACAAGTCACACGGTCTCGAGTCCTCCTTAGGTGTCTGTCTGACTAAGTACCTGTCGTTAAATCAAACATCTCATGTACATACATACATATACACGAGAAAGTCAAAGCACGAATTGAAACTCCGGTTCCTTAAATAAAACCGCGTCTTCTTGATTTAGTCTACGTTCTTCTTGAATACGTACAGATATTTCTTATATTTACTAGATATGGTGAATATTCTTCTTTCTATCTTTTAATGGGAACAAGCGTTGGTATATTAATGCATCCATTTTCAGGATTAATGAATTGATGAGTGAGATTGACACCCACTTGCCACTTTTTGCCTTGCCAAGTTAATTGAATTGCATGGGCAGTTTAGGAATTTTATGTCCGCTGCCTTTTCTTTAAAGTTGAGGAAGTCTAGACACAGAAACAGTGGACAGGAATTGCAGAGGAAGTTTTGAGGAAACAAACAATAGTTGGCGAGCGAATTGGAGAAGGAAGGGGGAGAATAAATAAGAGGCTGTTTGTATTTAAAAATCGAGTGCTGAAGAAATGAGAGACGTTGTTTTGTTCGTTGATGATCTACAATCGTGTTCTGCAATATCGCACTGTAGGATTTGCCATGAAGCAGAATTCGAAAGCTGTAAGAGTCTTGAAGCTCCCTGTGCTTGTTCTGGAACAGTTCAGGTAATACGGAGACATAGTTGGTATTATGTTCTTGTGGGGTTTTATGGATTTTAGTTTTGGTTCGTGACAAACTGACTTTGGGAATTGTTACTTTTTGTCAGTTTGCGCACAGAGATTGCATACAGAGATGGTGTAACGAGAAGGGGAACACTATATGTGAAATATGTCTTCAGGTTTGTATTTTCCTGATTGGTAGATGAATTGATTCTGTTTCTATTTTCTGGGTTTTGTAGTTTTCTAACTTTCAGTTTGGTCTGAATTGTTCGTTGCGTTCTACTTTTTTTCGTTTGTTTTCAATACTTTTGATGGCGTTGAAATTGTTGCATGCATTCCCTTGTGTCTACTTACGAGTTTTTGGATTGGTCAAAACTCAAGAGTTGGGTCTATCTTTGTTTCTGGTTTGAACCATCCCAGCTCTGTAGACTTTGAATATTCATCTCTGTCAGTCTCTTCCCCATCTTCTTGTTCTGATATCGGCATATTTCCATTTTCTTTTGGTGAGATTCAACTAATGAATTCTCATAAACATTCATTGGCAACCGTGATAGTGAAGCTAATTAATGATCTCTTCCTTGAAACTGGGGCTTTTCTAGCTTGCTTCAAGAGGAATTGTAAAGGAAAGAATCAACTACGTTTGGTCGGTCTTGGTTTCTGCAGTGGCCAATTTCTTGTTTAGCCTTTATCAATTTTTAAGTTTCAGGCGATGAATGAGTGGGACTTTTTCCTAATATTTTTTTCCATATCATAACAGAATTATGAACCAGGATACACAGCCCCTTCAAAGAAGTCTAAGGTGATTGAGGCAATGACAATTAGGTATGTTATCTCCTTGCATAATTTCAATAATAAAAATATGGATAAACAGCTAAAGTATGCATGTACTTTCTAGTTTACCAGTTCTCCAATAAAATAAGCAATATTGTGCTAACAACTAATTGCTTCATAAACAATAGATTGTTTGCTAATATTATTGTCAATTATTGTAGTATATCCTAAATTATGTATGTTCCCTGCAGAGATAGCCTGGAAATACCAAGAACAGAACATGAATTAGAGAATGATGGATTGGTGGTAGCAACAGTGGAAGGCATCCCGGTTGACACTGTTTACACCGAGTGCAGGTCACCGGCCACTGAGAGGAGCAGCTCTTGTTGCCGGACAATGGCCCTAACGGTAAGTTCTGTTCACAATGGCGAGTTGATTGTTGCACGTCCTACAGCTCATATTCTGTTCATTAAGTGAGAGGACAATTAGAGATGCTAATTTGATCTCTAAAATGAATTGGGGTTTCTTGGCTGACTGAGCAAAGTTGACCTCTATATGACATTTATGATAAACCCGTCCCAAGAAAAATGAGTCAAATTGGTTATAGGTAGTTTGGAAATAGGTGTGTGGGTCACAAGACTGGGCCTCTTGGCCAAGTTTGACTGGGGAACCCATGCACTGCCACTTTCACCGGCCTCAGGATGATAGAAAACGTAGAAAAGTTGAATTGTTATTTATGTTGGATCCGTGTAATGATTCCTCCTTATAATGTTTTGTTCTTTAATGGCAGTTTACTGTACTTTTGCTGTTGAGACAACTCTTTGATACACTTACTGGTGGAGCAGAAGATTATCCATTTACACTTTTCACCGTAAGTAGTAGTACCTTCACCTCTTTATAAGCCCCAAAAAGAACTTACACTTCTCAATCAAGTAGCATCAGGCTTTTACGGATCGCTGTTTCGACTAAAATTTCCTTTCTTGACTCTTATCAGATTCTTATCCTGAGGGCTAGTGGAATACTTCTTCCATTGTACATAGTGTTTCGGGCAGTTTCAGCTCTTCAAACTATTGCTCGGCAGCCATATCATTACCAGGTAGGGAGTATGGCATAACTTGCATTCCCTTAACATAATATGTTGACATTTGGGAATCATCTTCTAGAGTTGGATGTTCAGTTGAGCACCTGCTGTAAAATTCTAACAAGAAATGATTTATCAGGATTCTCTAGAGAGTGATGATGATGAAGATGGAATCATGTCCAGTGAAGATGATGCGGACCAGCACTTAGTATGAGCAGTGCACAGCATTAACAACTTAGTTGCCATTGTTTAGATTTATCTTGTCAATATGTCTCCCCATTTTTTGTAATCACCAAAGAAATGAATTGACTTTTACAGAAAAATTGAAGTTTTAAGAAACCTGTTAAATCGATACCCACCCACCTACCAATAACTACTACCATACTGACAAGTCTTATCAACGTTCAAATCAAAGGAAGTCAGTAGCAAGAAAGCAGAGAATTGAAGCATCCTATAAACTTCTTGTTACTATAGTAGCCAATTCAATCTACTCTAAAGTAAAAGAGAAAAGCTTTATTTCCGTTGCAAAAGCCTTCATTCTACCTCTACGGATTTGGGTGATGTTAGTCGCAGAGCTCATCCAGAACTTTCAGAAGACTACGAGTTCTGGTGCCTATTAGGAGCCCTTCAAACTCGAAGTTCAAACAGTGATGCAAGTTCTGCTTTTTAAATAAAAGACTCTGGAACATAGGCCTGTAAAATCGGGCCAGACTATAGGCATTTTAACGGATCAGTTGGATGTAGGCCTGTATATGTCCAACGCTCACTAACCAGTAGCCGCCGTCATTTCACGAATCCGTCGAATTTTATCGGCGCGTTTCAAAAGTTCAATAGCTTCCGTTTAGTGCTCTTTGAATGTCTCATTCTCTAAGACGACGCGCCAGAATCTCCGTGTTGCTCAGTCACTTCTCGCTATTCCAACCGTACTGCTACCATTGCGATGGCCAACTCTACGCTGCCTCGAAGCTTGTACAGAGAGAAAGTCCGAACCGATGTCGCCAAGAGCAAGTGCGCGTTCCAGTATTTTCTTCACACCCTTCTTATCTGCAAGAACCATTGCCAGGAAACCGATCAACTGTTCCTCGTTTAACAAATTCGTTTTTGTCGCTTGGGAAAGTACAATTTTCTAGCTTGAGTGACGTAGATGCAGATTCTGATGGTGGAGTTAGTGATAATGGTGAGATTAATGAGTCCCCATGTGAAAAAGAAGTTGAAATTCTCGGCTCCAGTGTGGATCCTGAGGAGGTAGAGCGTGTATGCAAGGTGATCGATGAATTGTTTGCGTTTGATAGGAATATGGAGGCTGTCCTCGATGAATGTGGGATCAATTTATCTCATGATTTGGTCATACAAGTATTGGAGAGGTTTCGTCACGCCAGAAAACCTGCTTTCAGGTTCTTCAATTGGGCTGCGCGGAAGCCTGGTTTTGTGCACAATTCAAGGACTTACAATTCGATGATGGGCATACTAGGAAAGACGAAGCAGTTTGAGACTATGGTGTCATTGTTGGAAGAGATGGGTGTTAAGGGACTTTTAACAATGGAAACATTTTCAATTGCAATGAGAGCTTTTGCTGAGGCCAAGGAGCGAAAGAAGGCTGTTGGGATTTTTGAGTTGATGAAGAGGTACAAGTATAACGTTGGTGTTGAGACTTTTAATTCATTGCTCGATTGTCTTGGGAGGGCCAAGCTTGGGAAAGAAGCGCAAGTGCTTTTTAGAAAGTTTGAGGGTAGGTTTGAGCCCAATATAAGGACTTATACTGTGTTGCTTAGTGGGTGGTGCAAGGTGAAGAATTTGATGGAGGCTGGTAGAATTTGGAATGAGATGATTGATAAGGGGTTTAAGCCTGACGTTGTTGCTCATAACATTATGCTTGAAGGGTTGTTAAGGTGTAGAAAGAGGTCTGATGCAATCAAGTTGTTTGAAGTCATGAAAGCCAAGGGTCCATCCCCAGATCTTTGGAGCTTTACGATTTTGATTCGGTATTTGTGTAAGCAAAGAATGATGAAAGAGGCAATTGATTATTTTGACGAAATGGTTGATTATGGATGCGTGCCAGATGCTGCAGTTTACACATGCTTGATCACAGGGTTTGGTAACCAGAGGAGAATGGACGTGGTTCACGAGTTACTGAAGGAGATGAAAGAAAAAGATTGCCCACCTGACGGGAGGACGTATAATGCCCTCATCAAGTTGATGGTTATTAGGAGAATGCCTGATGATGCAGTTGTGATATTCAAGAGGATGATTCAGAGTGGGGTTCTACCAACGGTTCACACATACAACATGATTATGAAATCTTACTTTCAGACAAGAAACTGTGAAATGGCTTGTGAAGTTTGGAATGAGATGAGCAGGAAAGGGTGTTGTCCTGATGATAACTCCTACATTGTTTTGATTGAAGGGCTTATAAGTCATGGAAGAACAGAAGAGGCTTGTAAATACTTGGAGGAGATGATTGATAGAGGCATGAAAACACCTCAGCTTGACTACAACAAGTTTACTGCTGATTTCTCTGTTCCTGGGAAGCCCGATATTTTTGAGGAGCTGGCCCAAAAGATGCGACTTTCTGGCAAATTCGAGCTCTCCCATTTTTTTGCAAGGTGTGCTGAAATTACAAGAAAGAGGGTCAACACAAGAATCCGGCCTTGGCGGAGCGCGTAACTTCTTGAAGATCAATTGTCTAATGGTGATCTAGGGGATATTGTGTTGATCAATATCCTCTCTCCCTATAGTTTAGTGAAAGTCTTGTACTGATTGTAATATATTACTCTGAGGACTGCCATTGGCTGTCTTGTTAATCTTTTGTAAAGTTTGTGTGTTTCTGATAAAATTATTCATTTTTCACGTATTATATCGCAGGATCCGATCTTCAGCAGTCATGGAATAGAAATTCCCTATAAGTGTTGTGTTTCTCTTGGCATGGTGAAAACTACGTAGAATCTAGAGCAGTTCAAATTGAAAAGGAACCAATCTACATGCAATGTGCTCATTTCTGCTTCTCCTCCCAACTCAATATGCAGTTGCCTCATCAACGAATATACAAGGATTACTCGCAGGCAGTAGTCCACTGGTATTCCCATTTTCATCAGAAGTTGAATTTACAGCAGAGCAAGAGCTACTATAAAATCTTGACCAGCACTGAAAAGATGGTATTTCCGTTCGATTCACTAGCATCTACTTGTTTTTGAGTGCTTAGTTCTTATGTTCTTTCAGTTTATTGTTATTTTTCAGATTTGAATAGTAGTTTGCATTTAGTTATTGTAGCTTCAACTTGCAGGGTTTCACTTCTGTGGATATTATGGCATCCTTCTCTCAAAATCATGCAATCCTGCAGAAGATGTACTCTGAATTTTCATTCCTATGCACAAAAATATAGGTAGAAGTTATCTACAGTAGGGTTATATTTATATTGATTTTCCATAGCATCAGTATACTTCTTTGGGGAGATAATAAAAGACCAGAAGAAATTCGATTATGTGATTTCATGTCCTTCTAGATTAGGACGACCAAATAAAGTATCAAAGTTAACAAGTAGCACTTGTGGCTAATCCGAATGAAAGAATGAAAAAGTACGAAAATTTTGCAAAAAGTGCAGCAAATATGCAATGAAAATAACAAAGGAAACCCAGAATTGATTCATCGAAACACTAAAGATGTTTGAGAATCCATTTCAGTGCCAACCTAAAATTATAACAAGAACTTCTAGAGTTTAATGAACTATGACAGCACAAGTAGTGTCAAAAAAACATATCTAGCCTAAGCCACGAGAGTGCTTGCAGTTGTGGATTCGCTGCAAAAGAAGAGGATAAAAAAGATCAGAATAAATGGAAATGAACTAAACAAAATCAAACTAGGAGTAGATGATAAGCCCAAAAAGAAACATAAAACAGTTGACTACGAGATTTAAAAACACAGAAAAAAGACTAATTCATAGAACACCAGTCTGTAAGCAATATATCAAGGTAATCTAATCGGGGAGTATAATGCATGTTTCAGCATAGAGTACTAACACCATTAACTGTCAAGAAAGCATAAATTAACATAGCATATCACTGGTGCTTTCCATAGTTTGACAACAAGGTTAAATAATCAAACAAATGAACCTCCAACCATTCAAAGCTATGTCTATCAATTAAAAATTAAAACCTAATGCAAAAAGTTCAGAAATTTCAAATCATCATCCTGCAGATATTTCATACCAATAGGAGGAATAATTTGGATGAGAAAGATACTCAAAATGGGACCCATAATTCTAAGATAAAGCACATCAATGAATATTTGCGCTCAAACCTGAATATATTCCAATTAATAAGGAGGAAGCATGTATTTATAAGGAGGAAGCATGTATTTATAAGTACAGATAAGGGGCTCAATATTCTCTGAAGAAGCCGACTACATGACCATCATTTTGGGGGTCTTCATAGACATCATGACTAATATTATCTCAATTAGTCCTACACATAATATAATGGGAACAATTTAGACAATATTAGCCATGATTACTATGAGAACCACCAAAATGAGGTCCCCTAACTTTTTCCTTCTCTGAATATGCATTGAAGTAATGATCAATGACTTGCATAATAGCACAGTAATAGGACTTACTATTTCCAGACAGGTGGAAGTTTCTTTGTTTTCTTGTAGTAGCGAGCCAGTCTGTGAATCCTGCTCTCCACAAGGATCAAACGGAACTTAGAATCCTTATCTTTCCTGTTCCTCTCCAAATGCTTTCTAATTGCAACTGCCTTTTTGATAAGATGGTACAAATCCTCCGGAATTTCAGGTGCCAAGCCTAATCAATCAGATTATAACAATATAATCAAACAAATTGTACTGATACAAACTTTTTTTTTACCATGTAATTTTGGTCAAAATACACTTGAACAAATGCTGAAACAAGATACACTTTAACTTTATTCTAATAATTAAGGATAATTCAAGACCTCTACAACAAGATGACCTAAGATTTCCTTGGCACTAATTAGATACTCCAACTAAAATACCATTCATAGAATTTGAAAGGAAACAACAAGACCAAAAAATCCTTCTATCTTCCTCTCCATCGTTCTATCATGGCACATTCAGAGATCAAGGATAAATATACAGAATGAGAAAAAATATAGGCGAATTACCATTGGCCTTAAGGATGCGAAGGATCTTGCTACCAGTAACGCTTCTGACCTGAGCAATACCGTGAGAGTCACGAAGAATGACACCAATTTGAGATGGAGTCAGACCCTTCTTTGCAAACTTGCATATGTTATCCTCCACCTAATACAAAATACAACCAAAAAAATCAAACATCCCTCCTCCACAATTTATAGGACTGATCCTACTGCATAATCTCCCCAATCCACAATGTTCATGTGCCAATTTTCATCAACAAGCAACCAAATCAATATAAGTCCTAACACTTCGCTATTGCCACGAACATCTCCAAAACCGTGCTATTGGCAACAACTCGATAGAAAACGATAGATAAAAACAAAGAAATCAACAGGATAGGAACTAAAATCTTACATCTTGAGAAGAGATCTTAAGCCAACTTGGAGGAGTCCTCTTATAAGGCAGAGCCGAAGCAGAAATACCGTTACTGCATTAAAACCCACCGCACGTCACATAAACCATCACAATTCCTAATGCTTATTGTCCAGAGAACAAAATGCAGAAAAAGCGATTACCCTCTACTATGCATACGACCCATGGTTGCAAGAATAAACCTGTATCTCTCTTATTGTTGCCTATTTAGCTTCTTCTGCAACGAGCACCAAACCCCAGACCTTTAAGCGATTGCATGTTATAGGGTTTCATGGCGTACTATACTGGGCGGGCATTGTCTGTTTTATGTTTTGGATGTTTGGGTCAGACAATCCAATATTGCAAGCCCATGATAATTATTTTGGGTCCAAATCATGATTTGTGGATCCAACTTCAGGAATAGGAACAGCTTGAGGTATTTTCTTTCACTGGCGTGTGTTCTGATTTTATTATAACAGTTGCCTACAGTGAAGGGATTTGAAGCAACAAGAGAGGCGGAGGAGGAGGATAAAGTTTATGCCTTCTTTATGCGTGAATGAGTTACGACTTGTTGATCCTCAAACGTCTTATGATAGATTCTAACTCGGAGAAATCAGTAAAACATAAAGCAACAGCTATTCTTAAAGACATGGAGATATTGACATTAAGCCAATGCATTATTAGCATGATCTTTAATCTGCAGAATAACACTAACTATTGTACATCAGGCTGTAGGTACATCTTGAAATTTTTGATTGAGAAGGAAGGTTTATGTTCTGAGTGAACTTAGAGCCTTAGCTCCAAGCCAACATTGTATACCATTCTTCCATTCTAATGAACAATGACCTGCTTCGGAATATTAGTTCTGTTAGCACAAGCACAAGCACAAGAAGAATGTGATGCCAGAAATCTCATCGAAACCAAATTTGATATGCTTCGTAAAGAACTAGAATCATACATTAGAGTTCATCCTTTTGATAGGAATACAACTAGGCGACTGAACCAAGATAGAAAAGTCAGAAATTCATCTAGCACAAGAGGTTCCACAATATCAGAAGTTATCCAGATCGCTAGAAGCAGACGAATTAAGCTTCCCATGCCAATACCAACTTCAAAGTAAAACCAAATCAGGTAAGTTTGGTTTTCTTTGATTTAACTTGAGACTTGTCTGAGATTTCATCGTCATTGTCTTCTGAGGAACTCTCTACCAGATCTTCATCGGGCACGTGGATTGGTACATTATGCTTCGTGATGAATTCCTTCAAAATGCCCATGCTTTCCTCTTTCATTGAAGCCAACTGCTCTGAGATGAGATCACCCTTCACTGCATTTACAGAATACACCTCTGACCCGAGTTTAAGCACCGCTTTAACGCGAGGAATTCCCTCCTGAGATTGACCTTCCATTTCCACCTAGAGAATATATTCAATGAATTCAAAATATTTCATCAGTTGAAGAAGAAAAATGAAACAGATAGCTACCAATTTAAAAAACGGAACTTGCAAGTGAATCAGATGCTCTACCCACAAAATTTGCAGAGGCAAAACACAGTTAAAAGAAGGGAATTGATTCAGTATTTAAGCATCCAGCACTAAAAAGAACAACAAGCTGAACGGTGAGCTACACATACACATAAAACCAAAGAAAAAAACAATTGAAAGCTTAACAGAGTACGTGTAGCAAATTATTCTGATAGATGCATCGTACTAGCCTAGTTCCACGAGACGTCGGAACGGTTGGATGGAAAATAGAAGAGAGACAGAGAGATAAAGAGAAGCAAACCTTGGGAGCAAATCAACGATTAGGTCGGCGGCTGTGTTGGTTTCCAAGGACCTAAGTTAGTATTTTCCCTTGAGATTACTCCAAGAAAGGTCACAACTCACGGAGATTTAGTGAGTCTTGTGTCCTTTATTTTTACCTCTGCGCTTTACAAGGTCAAGTCCAATTTCATGTTCACAGGAATCTTAAATCTTTTCTTTTGTTTTTTTTGTTACATTAGTTATCTGAGTTTCGCCGGACTAAGCCCCTAAGATTCCCCCTCAAAAATTTTAGAGGAGGTAAATCTGAAACCTCAAGGTAAAAAGTCTCAAATTTCGTAGTAATTTCAACTCTCACACTATCGTTAGAAGTAGGACGTCTGCAATTGATCTGACCAAGTAGCATGCCCAAAAGGCTGGAAAATCATCAACAGAAAAAATTCCCCCTCTCTCTCCCTTTGTAGTAACACGAATTCAAGACCTTTTACAAAAATGAGCCTTAAGTAAGGAGTTAAACCAATTAGGCCACTCCTATACGGGAATCTTAAATCTTAATACCACCTTTTGTTATACATATAACACTGGTCCTTACTTGTTCTCGTTGCTTAAAATCGTTGACTTTGTATGCTTTGGGGAAAATAGATTAGATTCAACTAAAAGTCAGCCTAGCAAGGGAACTGGTATCTTTGATTATTGTTTATATATAATTTACTTGTGACTGTAGTCTTATGGTCATTTTTTACACAGGACTCAACATTAATTAACTGTACATCAGATTACATCATTTTTGAAGCCGCCTAAATATTATCGAACTCAAGCTCAAGCCGTGTTCAAACCTAAGGAATCTTTGATCAATTTTAGTAATAATCAGTACCTCCCTACCAGAATTCTGATCAAGATCTTAAGGGATGATGGTTTTTCTTTTCTTATTCTTTCTGATGAAAACCACAGCTAACTTTGATTGCTCCTGGAACTTGCAAATTGCCCGAGCGGCATGAATCATTGAACAAATTGGGGAGAGTTTCAGCAACACAAATATTATCCATCTGTTATACAAAAGCTCAGGCTGATGGAATCATTGGCAATGAACTAAATAGTATAACCAACTATAAATAAGATTCTAAGTTGACAAACAAAAACGAACAAAATTGGGTTCGACTTCTATCTCATCGATCACAAGTGACTTGAACATGAAGATTAGGAGAAGTGTATGCCAGCCATATTGAACCGGGACAGTAGGTACAAGAATTCTCCTTGCGTGAGTTTAGAAGACCTCTTCTCGTGAAAATCTCCATCATTCAACACTGCTAAAACCTTTGCTTTGAATTCAGACACGTCGCCATTTGTATCTCCATCTTCCAACTCCATCTCATCATCTGTTCCATCCTCATCCATGTCCATGCCCAGATCATCCTTGGGATCTCCAAGTCCCGATATGTCCATCTCAGAGGAACTACTTTGAGAGGCCTGAAGTGCCTGTAGGGTCTTGTAGTTTTTTTCTAGTAAAGAAAGAACATTTTTCATCCTGAAAATAGAGCCAAGAGTCTTGTTTTTCCGAATGAAACAAATGCGGATGAATCCATCCCATTCCTTGGGGTTCACTTGGGGTCGTGGTTTCCTAGGCTCAATTCTAACAACAGAAGAATCCACCTTGGGTGGTGGCCGGAAATTGTTCTTCCCAACTTTGAGAAGGTGGAAAACTCTAGCATAGAGCTGAGTATTCACCGAAAGCCGACAATATAGAGTATCACCCGGCTGGGCCACAAGTCTCATTGCAAATTCTCTCTGGAACATTATGATGGCACACCTGAATGAGGGTTGGTGATTCAGCAACTTGAACGTGAGAGGAGAAGAGATTTGATAGGGAATGTTCGCCACACATATATCGAAATAGGGCAAATCAGTCTTCAGCACATCACCTTGGATCACCTGAAACATCAATTTCATTCCGTTCACAGTGCAAACAATTCACAATGCAAACAATTCTAAACCATATAACATCTTAAAATAAAGATGAAAAAAATATAGGAGAATTGATTTTGCATGCATGCAGCAGACATGAAAAAGAAAGAGTCTCGCTGCAAGCTTGTTCAGCATGGTGAATACCCAATTTGTTCTTAACTGACTACGAAATTGAAATTCATCGTCATAAATCAAAGGCTGTAACTCCACTCCGTCAAACCAAATCCGAATTAATTACGAAAACCTAAAAAAGATCATACCTTCAGGCGGTTAGAGAAAGGGGTACCCTGGAAACGACGTTGAAGCTCGAGAACCATACGAGCGTCGAGCTCCACAGCAATAACCATTTTACCAGCTTCCAAAAGCTTTTTGGTGAGATTTCCCGTACCGGGACCGATTTCGAGAATCACATCGGTGCTTTTGATGCCTGATTTCTGGACAATAGTGTCCACAAGTAATGGGTTCTTGAGGATGTGTTGCCCTTTCGATTTGTGAAAAGATATACCTCCTTGGAAGTGGTTTGATGGTCTTGGCTTCTCTTTCTTTATCTTGCCGCCGGCCATGGGTTTTCGGCGAATACAAGGATGTGGGAACTACTAGGTTTAGCGAGGAGAAGATTTTGTAACGCGGTGTATTTATGAAAGCGATTGATAAATAAGCCCATAAGACCGACCTGTAAAGCCTCATAAGATAAGCCCACCTAATCAAAATTCTAAGCCCATCACGGTACCTTTACAACTAAATAATGATTAAAAAAATTCAATCCCGATCAAATCAATTTTACAAAAGTTCCATTTATTAATTTTTTGGTTTAATTTTTATTTTTTATTTTAATTTAATTTAATAAATTTTTATT
>JAOQML010000009.1:19224786-19247700 GCA_027568935.1 Erythroxylum urbanii
AACAGATAGCATTTTGAGAAGGGAAAAAACCTGATTTTTTCTCAACACCATGAAGAACAGCTTCAGCAGAATTATAGCTGCAATATTTGTTACACTCATGGTAAGGGTTTGATGCTTTAGGACAAGATTGATCTGTCTTCCTTCCTCCATCCATCTTTTTGCTAAGCTCCCCTTTTGTGCCATGGCGGTTACCTGGAAAAGAGAAATGAAAAGGGCAAAAGACCTGCATCTAGAAAACAATACGGAACTGCCTCTACTCAAATGTCTACTTATCCAGTAAACTTAGATGCATAATACCCTGGTCTCTCCATCATCACACAATTCTTGAGAATAAAGAAAGATGAGAAATTAACTTCACACAAACTTAACAAAGCAATAACTTGAGATTCAATAACACAGATGGTGAATCCCATGGCTAGAAGCAAAAACTTCATCTAGATACTAACAAGAATAAACAAAATTTTGCTCCCTCAAGCCATAGTTACAGCTACCCATTGTGCTTAAGTAGACGTCTTTTATCCTCCTCAGAGCTCCTCAATTTTCTATTTAGTCATCAAGCTGTGTATTGCTGTTTCAATTATAATTTGCCTATGCATTTTCTAGAATCACATGTCATTTGCTGTATTTTTCCCATTTCTTTATGCAGTTTAACCCTCTCAATGCCAAACTGCAAAAGGGTAACTCTATTTTGGTCAAAGAAGGAGGTCCACATAATCAAGCAACAGATAGCATTTTGAGAAGGGAAAAAACCTGATTTTTTCTCAACACCATGAAGAACAGCTTCAGCAGAATTATAGCTGCAATATTTGTTACACTCATGGTAAGGGTTTGATGCTTTAGGACAAGATTGATCTGTCTTCCTTCCTCCATCCATCTTTTTGCTAAGCTCCCCTTTCTTGCCATGGCGGTAACCTGGAAAAGATAAATGAAAAGAGCAAAAGACCTGCATTTAGAAAACAATATGAAACTGCCTCTACTCAAATGTCTACTTATCCAGTAAATTTAGAGGCATGATACCCTGGTCTCTCCATCATCAAACATTTCTTGAGAATAAAGAAAAATGAGAAATTAACTTCACACAAACTTAACAAAGCAATAACTTGAGATTCAATCGCACAGATGGTGAATCCCATGGCTACAACCAAAAGCCTCATCTAGTTTCTAACAAGAATAAACAAAAAGCTCGTGCCTAGGTGGTTTAGGGGAAGAGATTATCGTTTTGATAAAACTGCCACAGAACAAACAGCTAAACAAAACGGAAAATTAGTTCCAAGCATCCTAAGTAAGTGGAGTCAGAAAACTAGAAGATAGCTATCTTTTACGTCAAATCTCCTACAAAAACTATCCTTAAATTGCTGTTATACAATTCAAGAAAAGAGTTTGGAGCAAAAGCTAGGTAAAATCTAAGCCCCATATCAATTGAACCATGATTATTGTGATTCAGAAATGAGAAAGCTATTGAAGCATGAAGAGCATATCTTGCTTTAACAGAGTACTGACCCGATTTCTTCTTTCCTTTCTGTCCATGGCCTTGTGCTATTTTCTCTAGGCAAGCTACCCCACATTCATGGTAAGGGTTGCCAGAATTAACACAACCAGGGTGTACCTTTCCACTGTAGGCCATCTCTCTTTCAGCTTCTAGCACTGAAACCAAAAATAATAAAATAAAATTTCCATTGATTTACAAAAGAGAAAAGGAATAACATGAAAAGAAAAAATTCACCAACTTGGTTCTTACATGCAACATTTTGGTGCTAACTTTCAAAAAGCAGTTGATAATTATTTACTTAAAACTTTAGGTAATCACAGTCAACAAACTCCCCGAAAGAAAACAAAAATCTATGAAGGATAGCTCTTTAGAATCTTTTCGCATACTTTGTCATAGATACTGAGAATGTTTCAACAAGACTTCAACTAAAGGGACAATCAGCGCAGGATCAATCAACAATAGTCAATCATCCCAACAACAACGAAAGGAAAAAAATATTAGTAAAAAAGAGGCTTCTCTGAGAAACAACCGAAAAGAAAAAAACTGGCTTAATAGAGCTCTAGAACGAGCTAACAGTGTTTAGGACTTGTCAAGAAACGAGAAGTTTATCAAAACACAAGACCCCAGAAGCGCATTTCTTCTACTTTCTCCACATGTTCTCGGGAAACAAACATGAGATTAATCAGAGTAAGCAGGAAGGCACAACCTTTTCGCACTGTTTCTCATACCTTTATCAAACTATTTACTCTTTCCAAGCAATCAATGAAGTAAGACCAGAGAAATATAACAATCAATCAAGAAAGTCACAATCTTGAAGCACTGATTGAAATTTGAGAAGAACTGTACTTACAAGCACGCAAGTTCATGCAAACACTCGCAAGGCGGATACCAAATGAGAAAATGGAAATGGGTTGTTGGAATTACGAACGGAGAAACTTGTGAGGGAAACAAAAAACTGTTTAGAACGATCCAGGTGCAGGCTGCAACTATTTGACCATCTTCTTCTCTGCACATCATTTCTTTTAGTGCTTAACGTCAGCATCGATGAAAATGCAAGAAACTTACTTTATTTGTCCGCCACTTTGATCATAGCATAAGAGAAATTAACATTTAAGTGGTACAGTTGATTAAAATATCAGTGGATTTAAATAACTCTTTTGTTTAAAATTTATGAATTAATTAATTTATTAATTAGTACTTTTATAAATAAAAATAAATTAATTAATGTTCATTTAATGATTTTTCTAATTAAATTTTAAAATTTTTGATAAATAACAATAATCTTTTTCAATTATATTTTAAATTCTTTCATTTTATTTAATCTTTAGCTAATTTTATAACAGTCTAATCCTAATTAAATTTGATTTACTTTCCAATTCTGTTTTTAAAACATTGCTAAAAAGTCTAACTCAACTTAACATCAACTAATTAAACCTGATTAACTAATCAAGCTGTGGATCAAATTTGATAAATCTTTTTAGGTTTAATTAATCTGAAAAACCTATTCATAATGAACAGACCAATTTGAGATTATTCAAACTGATAAGACTTGTGCAAAATTACACCATTGGAATCTAATTACTTGCACAATGCATGTCTGCTTTGACTCTCAAAAGTTGGTTGCTTTATCAATTAATGGGCTAATAATATCACAAAACATATTTCATTAAAAGAACTATTGCTTTTCATTTTCCTGGATTTAACCCTTACATCAATTCACTTTCAGCGTATCTGTGCTATTCTGACCAAAAAAAGAAAAGAAAAAGATTAAAAACCCCTGCTTTCATCTGGCATCTCATCCACTACTGTATCGAGTGTTCCATTTACAAAAGAATTGACAGATGAAAAATGTAATGTGAGAAAAAAACATTATCAGAATCAAGCTATGATAGACCTTTCTCCAACTTTGACAATTTTTTTGTGAACCAATCCTTTAGGCGTCTCATCTTGTTTGATAGCTCAGCATTTCTCACAAAATAAGATTGCGCATTTTCCATCATAACATCCACGTCATGCTTTACTGCTTCCAAGCTCCTGTAATAGCTGTTCTCTAACCTCGAATTTATAACTTCAGGGTACAGAGGAACTGGGAACCTGCCAGAATCCAAGAGAATCTAAGGTCAATACATCCTCGCATTTTTTCCCATCTTCTCCAGTAAATTCAATCCCATAACCTTATACAATATGCATATGCTACTAGGTTGTCGGTTGTCCCACTGGGGTGCAAAGGGTAGTTACCTGTTAAAGAAATCCAACTTCGTCGAAGCCTCATTTAGTTTCTGGATCCCATACTTATCCTGTGACATTTTGAAGTAAAGATAGTCAAAACATGATTAATTCTTTCATAATTGATCTAAGTTAACACTTGTGATCAACTGAAATTTTAGTAGTTAAGACGACACAAAAGACAAGCTAGTCCAATTTCTACTCACTTCCTGCTCTAGTCTTTCAATACTAGTCAATAACTTCTCTCTGATATGAAAATCAATATGGGGGTGCTCCCATGCACTGTCAGGATCATGCAGTTCCCAAGGGCTGTGTAGATGGTCTTCCGGGGGATCAGTACTGTATTGAATAAGATATTTCTCCCAAGGGCTGTCACGAAACTTGTCTGATTTTGCTTGTGAGGAAACAATTTTACCTTCCCACCAACTACCGTCTTCCCCATTTGCATTCCTCCACCACACCAGGCATTCATCACCCTTTGTCCAGTTTCTACTCATAGCAGCATCATACCGTGTTTTCTCAACAACAAAATCAGGAAAATCAATCAGTTCAGGAAGTGTCAGATCAAATGCATTATGATATGCATCGGATGAAGGATCTGAAAATCTAAGCCTGATTTTACAACAGCTATCACCAGAACCAGCAACAGTGGCATAGCAAAGATTTTCCACCTTGCAAATTTCAACTGCATTAAGGTATCCCTTAAACACACTCCAAGGGCCTTCCTCTCGTGAGCCTCTCGATTTTACATACTCTTGGTGGCCCTGAAAAAATGATAAATTGATTGATAATATCAAACAACAATTACTTGGAATTAAGTTCAACATTTTCTCCGAAGGATAATATTTCAATATATCTTTCTCATCTACCACATGTATGCATTGAATTAGTCGTAATTTAGAATAATTGAAGTTGAATTCATATAAGGAAAACCAGAAAGAAAAAGATGTGATACCTGTCTCAGATATACAACTTCATCACCTAGCTGGGGGATATAACGATAACCTTCCTCATGCTTTGACAGCATCAACCAGGATAATTTTCTTAGGGGTTGATTTACTTTGCTTGCCATCGAACCCCACATGTCACCATCATAATAACTACCTCTCCTGTTTCTAGTAGACCTTGGTCTCACGGTTGGTTTTGAACTTGATGTCCTTTCTTCTGAGAGGACCTTATTACTAGAATTATTGATCATCTCTGACAATGCATGGCCTGCTCTCAACCTAAAGTTATAGGTTGACGAATTTGGTTCCCAGGAAGCTGGTTTCATATCTGCAATGTGAATTGCATCAGTTGCAACTTCAGATAAGCCACTTCCTGAATTGTGATGAATAGCTTCATTTGCAGGATAGTTCTTACCACCATCAAACCCATTCAAGTCATCTCTCAGTTTCATTGACATGTCTCTTTTATGAACATCATCACTGTAGGGGTCATCCATTTGTCTTGAAAGGTTCAGTTCAGCTGAACTTTTTCTGTCAGCCAACAGTCCTTTTGTTTTTATTCGTAACTTTGTGGATTTGGTTGGAGGGATTTCTTTCGCTTTCTCTGCTAATTTCAACTCAGCAACTTGACTTACTTCCAATAAATCCCCATTTTTGCTGTTATCAGATCCATATCTATCATTATTTCCCTCATTGTGGATGACACTAGAAAGGGCTGCTGAAGTACCACGTTTCAATTGGAGGCTTCTAGGTGCTAATGAAGAAAATGATGAAGATTCTTGTATCCTACTGAAACGGCCAAGCTCCTCAAGTCTTGCAGTATTTTGATTGTGTGAGACATCTGCTTGAATCTGAGCATGATCCCTGCAAGAAAAGAAATTAATATTTACCAATATTTTAGTATAAATAATCCTACTTAGCTCTCAGGTCTAACGTACCCACTAACATAAAACATGCTTCCCCACTGAGCACCAGACGTTGCATCTTCACCAACATATGTGTCATTTGGCGATAAGCTTCCTAATACGGAATGCTTCAAAGTGTGGTTGTTAACCTCTTGCCCTTCAATTTGGTTTCCTTCTCTAGCAAAATACTCTACACGGTCTTCAAGCTGTTCCTGACTGCTGTTATCAATTATATTCTGGTCTCTGGAGAGCAACAAACCAAATCTAGTGCTGGTAGATGACTCTGGATTATTTGAATGCATGTCAACTCCAGCTTCATGATTGACTGTGGAAGGTGAAGCTAGAAAAACGGACTTATTCTCAACATTGAACCTTCTGTCAACTGGAGACACAGGTTTCTTAGAATCACGTAATGAAAGTTTCAAGACTAGTTTTTTCCTATCTCCAGGAATTGTTTGGCCTTCATGGAGTTTGTCAGGTTGAGGCTTTGCTTTTCTGTCCGCCTCAAAGGGTATATGTTTATCCTGCTTTCTACCTTCCATATGTGCCTTCTTTTGGAATCTATCAGGGCTACTGCTCTCAATGTATGAATCTTGCATATCAGACTCACTGTTGGAGGTATCATTTTCCGAGTCATCATCAGAATCACCATCTGTAGATGTTCCGTTAAGTCTTGAGAATGAGTTTATGGCATTGCGTGCTGCAAGCCGCTGAGGTCTTGATGACTTTACTTTGGAAGCCTTCTTTTTAGATATTTTCCGGTCACTTTTTATCTTCTTTGCTCCACTACCCCTGGATATTGAGCCATTGCATTCATCCAAATTTCTCTTCTTGACCCTCCTTCCAGAAGAAGTCATCAACTCAACCTGAAAAGCCATAATTTAGTTGGCCCATAGGAAAAATTGGAATGGAGTGACAGCTAAAACACCACTTACTTCAGTCTTGTGCTTTCTTCTTCGTGACCTGCGAAGGCCATCATTTTGACTATCTTCATCGTCACTGTCATTGGTACTACAATCAGGATCACTGGGAGATTTGTCAGACAGGCCACCCTGCTCACCTTCACTGGTGGAGTCATCTGCACCATTATATTCTGAGTCGGTGTCATCAGTCATGACATCATTTTCTGGTTCCCAGTAAATGGCATCCGTAAAATCAGGTAGCGGCTCTATTATTCTGTCCAAATCTTCCAAAGGAGGCATTTGGTAATCCTGGCCAAAAAATATATCTGGACCAATGGCAAAATTGATGGACAAAGGATGCCACTCGAGACCCAAAGCACCAAGTCGTCGTTTTTGGAACATGGTCTGATAAGGTTCTGGATACGGAATCATACCTGGAAGTTCCATTAAAGAAAAATACCGATGTCTATTTAATCCAGGAACCTCCCATATAGTTTTATGTACATGCCGGTCAGGGTAATAACGTACTTGAATCACAAAGGGGATCTTGAATACTTCTCCGATGAGGAGCAAGTTGAGTTTCCTGCATCAAAAATAAGCTCATCACAAGATCTTTGATAGCATACTGTAGGTAATCAAAAACAAAATAAATAAGTTTACACTTTTAATAATTTAACACGGAACTCATGACACAATAATGTTTATCCACCAAAAATTTTTTCTTTCTGATATAAATTAATTCAAAATTACAGGAAAATTAGTATCTCCTAAGGAATTAAGATACATGAATAGAAGATGCTATGCAATTCAAATGGAGCACTTAGGTTTATGCCACCCAAAAGCAGATTCACCAAAAGATTTCATAGCCAAGGAACATACCTGATCAAGGACATTTCCAGCAGAATCTCGAACAAGGGGCCGATAATCTCCGAGGAAAAACTACAGAGAAATAAATCACAAGACATCAAAGCACAAATGAATTATATTCTGGCAAAAACAAAGCAGGACCAGGAACTGGAATCAAAATTTCCTATACCTGATCATATTTGGCATCCTTTTGAGACTCACCCTGGCCTGTGTTTAGCAGGTATATCTGGCCAACATCATCAGAAAGCACAATTGATGTCCCATCCCTGTTCAACAGAAACTAATGTCACATTACCAGGATAAATTTTGAAACAAGGTGTGAAAAAATTCTGAGGATTTAGCCAAAAGAAACTAGTTCAAATTGCATCTACTTGGACTGTGGCATCAGAAAAATGAATAATCAGGAACAATAACACTTAATCAAAAACTCATGTAAAACAAGTAGACATGTAAACTGCCGATCTAATTAATAAGAATGAATATAAAAATTTTGATGACGGTCTAGAATGTAGTTCACTTACGGAGAAAACTTCCCATCAACCAACTTGAAACGTCCAATTTCATAGGTCCGAATAGGAATTCCCTCCCATATCTATGACAGCAGACAAAAGTTGAACAACAGGCTGTGACTTGAAAGTAACAAAATATGAACATAAAGAATATGCAGATGTAGAAACATACATCCCAAACAATTGTTTTTCCATCGTATCCAGCACTCATAGCGATCCTTGGGTTGAAAGGATGAACATCTAAAACATAGGACTGCCAGAATTCAAAGATAGATAATCAGTCATTGAGGCAAATCTGAAGGTGCAAAAGGATTAAAAAAAAGATTTGAATGCAAAATGACAACTAGGAATTAGAGAAAGAACATAAATAGCACGATTCCGAAGAAAAATTACCAAGCTGAATCACAAAAGAACATAAAAATTTATCAACCTCAAATTCAGCTAAAGCAACATGAAGTTGAGAACAGGCAGAAGAAAATGAAATTTGTTGAGACAGTTACAAAAGAAATTCCGATGAAAAGGAAAAACTGATAGGTATCTTCTTGATGTCGTAGATATTATAACCTTAACATTATTAAGGACTCAAAGAGAGCCACAACATAAAGGATGACATCTCCAAGCATCAAGAAGAAAGATAAAATCCTTGATCACCTGAATCATCATAAGTTCAGGCCAAGCACATCAAAGAAAAAGCACCATAATGAGGGCCATAATCAATTTTCTACTCACAGATTCAGAGTGACCTTTCAAGGAATGTACTAAGCTGCCATCAACAGCATTCCAAACACATATTCTGCAATCTGCATAAATGAAACCCAATTGAGGGCCTTTAAATAAAATACAAACAAAAACCAAGCACAGAGGTCTTAACAAATCAACATTTAGTAAAGAGCATTGTCTGCAGGTCATGCATTAGTAAATTTAATAGCTTCAATCGACTGGTAGGAGGTTGAGACTGCAATAAGATTGTTAGGCTGATCCCCATCCGTCTACTGCATCATTTGGGTTAAGATATGTAAGCCTAATTTATTTTCCAGTACTTGTGTTAACTGCTCTTTTCATTTCAGCCTAAAGGAAATTTCCATGGACCTCAACATCAAGATGTGCCTCAAAAGAATGGACAAATTTTGTGTTTAAATAATTCCCTAAGACTAGAGAGCACAAAACATGCACAGGATAATTAACTAAAGAAGAAAATCAACGAGACAACTCTAGTTTGATATGGATATCTATTACACAAATTTCTTAACTGTTATAATAATTACCAAAATTAATTCAAAGTCTGGTACAGATATATAGGGGAGCCAATGCACTATACTAAATATTAATAATTACCCATTATAGCTGCAAGTACAAAGCGATTATCCAGGCTCCACACTATCATATTAACACCTCGAGGTGTTGGCAGAATTCTCTGGCGTGGGCCACCTCGAGGTGGCTGTGGAGGCAGTGGAGGTGGTGGAACTTTCAGATGATATGCCTTTGTCCAACGGCCAGATTTCCCCTAATACCATAACAAGATATTCAGAAAAAAAAACGTGCAACATTATGCATCATGATGCAATTCCAACTTTTCAGGCCGCTGATGCAAAAGAAATTCTGAAAATATCTAAAGAAAGATGCTCAATAGAATTGCACACTCATGCTGGTTACTGATCAGAAGGAACTCACATGGAATTTGCGTGATCTTGGAATCCATATAATTGCACTACCATCTCGAGAACAAGTGACTATGTTATCATGACAGAACCTAACAACATTGGACAAGGCCATAAGTGCAAGATACTTATGACAACAAGAAGCAATAGGTAGTTCATATGTCCAGAAAAAGAGACTAGATAAACGTGGAATCAACAGTAATCATATTGCTGCTAAAAAAGAAGATGCTTGCAGACCATGAATTTTTGAATTTTGGAAAGTTGTCCTCTTTGGAGACATCAGATATTGAAGATCTTGAAGCCACAGCACAGCCACTGCAGAAGCAGAACAGTTCATGTGAAACTGTACAGATGATTAAACTATTAACAAAAACTGACTAACCTGAATTGAACATAATTGACATCGTTCTCATGACCAGCCAATACATCCAACTCATGAATTGGTTGGTCAGCCTCCTCAGTGTTAGATTTACAAGCACTCCAGACCTGCAATATTCCATTTCCAAAAAATACAGAATGACTCGCGTGTAATGTAGAACTAAAAGATACACCACAACAGTTGGATTCAGACTTTGCATCCAAACACACCCTTGCATAAGTGTCCGAGCTACCAGTGACAAAAACATTCCCATTCGCATTATAAGCACAACATAATATCTGATTGCTTGGTGGCCCACCACTTGATGAGGGTCCATTATTGGATGCAGCATGGCTCTTAACTGCAAATTAAAAAAAACCAATTAGTGGTTATACAAACCATGTAATTGGCCATTTAATTCTCAAAAAAAACCATGTAATTGGCCATGCTAGAATGGGAATTTGTCGAACCAGAAGGGGCATCTAAAGGCTTTGGCACATAAATCCGAGGACTACTTTGGGAGGATCTAGCATCCCAGATTCGGCAAGTTCCATCATCAGATGACCTAAAAGAGTAGGGATTAAAGAAAGTCAGGATTGTCTTCCCCAGGTGGCTATATTTATGAACATTACTGAACCGGAGACATGTATTGCAAATTTTTTAGAGAACTGCTCTGTGCCACACAAAAACATGAAACAAATATATGAAACTGACATATTACATCAAGCTTCATTGAACTCAAAGCTTTCAGTTTAAATGATAGCAAGAGAATCAACCAAGTATACGTTGAAGTAAAACAGTGAAATTGAGACTCACGATAAAAGCTGGTAAACAGAGCCTGGCCTGGGGCTAAAAGCAATGGTAGTGACGGCTCCAGTGTGCCCCTGCAAGACTGAAATTGGCATCCCATCTGGCAGGCGCCACTACAGTAGACCAAGAACTATTTAGTCCTTAATGACAACCAATTAAACACACTTACCATCAAGGTTTGGAAATCTTACAACTCGAATAACAAAATCATTTGAAGCAGATGCCACTAGCGCATTATTTGAGCTTACAGCCAAGTCAGTTATGTCACCCTTCATTGCATAGCCACACAAGGTCAAACAGATTGATTTTGCAAAAAGATAAGTATAAGAAATATGATCAAAAATTTTTAAAAAGATTTTGCTGAAATAGTTATTAGCGTCACAGTTTAAGTATACAATCAAAACTAACTTCATGTCCTCGGCAACTGGCCAAGCAAAATGCAGTCTCCATCAACCAAATCTTGACAAGACGATCATCTGAACCAGTAACAACATATCTGCCTGAACGATCAAATATAGCTGTAGAAATAAAGCAATAAGAATATCAGATTAACTGCTATGATGGTTTGATGGCAAGGGAATAATGGCAAAGAAGTAACAAATAGGGAGGCACGATTAGCATAATTTTTCAAAAGTTAACACTTCAGTACTCTTATATTCTTTACCGTTCAAAATTTATGTATTACTACATAGCTAATTACATCAGTGTTGCAACTTGAA
The DNA here is from genome assembly GCA_027568935.1 of Erythroxylum urbanii. Classification (NCBI taxonomy): domain Eukaryota; kingdom Viridiplantae; phylum Streptophyta; class Magnoliopsida; order Malpighiales; family Erythroxylaceae; genus Erythroxylum; species Erythroxylum urbanii. Next base: position 19,236,177 of record JAOQML010000009.1, read on the forward strand.
CTGAAAAAGAAAATAATATGGTAAAGTTTTGTAAAATATCTACGGATATCTTCGCCAATGTTTTTCCGTTGATTATAATCTTTAAAATCGTTAAACAACATATGCCAGTCATGCAAAAACATTAAGCAGTAATTAATGCAATTGAATCCAAGGGCATGCTCTCTTAAAACCTTGATCAGCAACTTCAACTGAATCAGGAAGGAATATACCCAAAAAGAGAAAATATGAATACAAAGTTGGAGAAGAAAACACACCACAATACACAGCATTACGGTGGCCCCTTAACTTTTTCAAATTTTGCATCTTTTGCACCATGGTTGATGGCTTAGCAATGGCATAGCATGCAGCACGAATGGAAGGAGCACGGTGGTGCTTTGTGAAACCCCCTCCTATTTCCCTCAAATTCAGGCCATGTACCTGATCAGCCTGAATGTGGGGCCAACGCAGATGCACTGGCAAATGCTTAACTTGTTTATGCATAGTTTTGTTGTCTGTAAAAACAGGAGAGGCAAAATGTGGGAAGAAGACCAAAATCCTAACTAAGAGTGCAGAATCACTATTCAAATCCAAAAGAGAAATGATATGAGGAAAGAAAAATCAGAAAGGCCATAATAGCTGAATAGTAGTTGATAATATCAGCAATGGAGAAATGGAAGCTATCCTAGCAAGAAACAGAAACATTTTCAAAGAACTTATGGGAAAAGAGAACTCTACAGCACCTATCCTACTAAGAGAAAGGCAGCCTTGCCAAGAAATCTAGCAAGGTCGATGCTTGAAAAACCATTTTTGATAAAAGATCAGCTGCTAGAGATCTAAATATACATAAGCCAGGCCAAAGCACATAAATTGTGCATTTAAGAAAATTTTGAAGTATACATCAGAAATCAAGAAAGTTCCTAGTGAATTAACGATTAAAAGCCACACTGAAATTAACAAATTCTTGACCATACGTCTTAGTTGTTAAATATAGTAGTTAATAATTATCCTAGTAGAAAATGCAACCGACAGTCATAATCCCTTATAGCAGGGTCTTTGAAATTCTCGATACAGCACAAGAAGATTTTCAATGAAATAGCTAACCTCAGGTTTATACCTCAAAGCATCAAAAGTTGCAATCTCACCATACTTAAAAAGAGTAATTCAAGTTTAACCGAACGTATGCAAGATTTTCAAGAAGAAATAATGACATGATTAAAATAGAAAATGTTGAATGCATTTTATGAAAAGTGCACATAGGCCTACTACATTCTGTACGTGATTATAATAAGATATCAGTACCATCGAGAAGTGAAAAGGATCCAGATCCCAACAATGTAGGGACATCACCTAGGCCTACTGCATTCTGTACGTGATTATAATAATATATCAATACCGTCAAGAAGTGAAAAGGATCCAGGTCCCAACAATGTAGGAACATCAGCTGCATTTGGAAGAGCTCGGATCTTTCCGCCCATAGGAGAGGCAATATGCTGGAGAAGTTGCTTTAGAAGCTTTATCAAATGATCTTTCTCAATGTGAGGATACCTGATAAGCAAGCAATTAGAAGGTATGTTATTACACAAGAGACACGCTACCTGAAGTAAGGCTTCTCTTAAAATGTGAGGCAGCAGAAAGGTCATTTTGATAATGATCGTCAATAACATTAACAAACCTTGCCCTTAACACGGTCTCCACTTTTAAATTATTGACTGCCAAATATTGCTTGTCATGGTTTATTTACTCTGTTATTGCTTAATTTTTTGACACAAAAACGTAGCACCTATTTATGTTTATGAAATCCCATGGAAACCAGTTGATACACAATCCGATACATTTTAGGAAAGGAATTTTAAACTAATTTGCCGAATGTGTACAAAAGAAGGGAACTATCTAAGGATAGCACACAAAGAGTTAACTAAAAAGGAAAAAGAGAGATCTGTGCGTATGACACCAGCAAAGGTGAAATTCAACGTGGAACAATGGACATGTGCCAGGGTATAGTTTATGCCCATTTATAAGAAGGAAACCAGGTATTAACAATAATTTTCCTCTTGTTTCTGAACAATATGAAGTAAAATGTAATATAAAGCAATAGATTCAAAACCCACCGAACCATACCTGCCCAATAGCATATCATAATTTAAAGGAAGAGACAGTCCATTATTGTCATCCGTTCCATTATGTGCGCCTGTTCTTGAAAACCAAGCATGATATCTTCTTGGTAGAAGTTCATGTTCCAAAAGCTCATTCATGAATTGCCCAAAGGTCCTTTGGCATGGCCCAGAAGACAAAAAATGTAAAATCAAAAAATATACTTCTTTAAGATCTACATCTATGTCTGTCTTAACAGTATGGTTAGTAGCTCTCTGTTGTTCTTCAAATTGTGACTTCACCAAAGCCGTATTTGGGTGATTGAGAGGCGCTTTATTACTGGAAGCTGTACCACTAGAAGATGCACACTTCCAAATTTCCATACTTTCATAAGAACCTGAAAACCAAGAACCACATCTTTTAAATGCACATGGTGGACACAGAGAGACAAACTCCGAGAAAAAAAAATTGTTGAAAGCAAGCATCTTTGGTGATCCACCATTTTGAAAAACGTTCCAATAACTGTGCATGATTTCTTAAACTTTGATCTCATTCGTGATTTCTCTACATTCCTTTTGGTATAAGGATCATCAGAGCAACCATTAGAAGTAAAATTGGAATCTTATACGTAATTTTCCATCACAACTGTGAGTTCTTTCTATCTAAATCAAGCGTTACATCAAGACCAATAAATAGCATTTCAAGGATTACTTTGGATGGGATTCAAAGGGAAGGTAATACATCTTAGAATCAATCTGCAAGATCTTATTATTCAACAAAAAGCAGTAAGGAGGAGTTCAGGCCAGTCCAGATTCTATTCGATTCCATTTCTCTGACGACATTGACTCGTTATATTGTTCTGGAGTAGAGCTATTAACCAATATCTGCCCTATTAAAATCAATCCCCTCAAGGACAAATTTAGGCAATACCAGAAGTCATTTCAATCAAGTTTGAAAATTGATAAAACAGTGCCGTATCGCTCTGTCACAAACTGATTAGAGCATTTCTGTGAAGCAAGAGTCCACATATGAGAAAATTAATCAAGAGTGAAACTAATGCCAAGTCAATAACAGAGCGGTCAAACAGCGCACTTCTGAATGCACGCTGGTCCTCCACGTCTCCAGTTCAATACTCACAAGGATACTTTAAAAAATTCAACATTGACAGCAGGTATCCAGCCAGACTGTTTATAAACATACCATAACTAAACACCCTACAAGACAATATTCCCACATGGTAAATTGAGACTTCAACCCCATAAGAGGTTGTTGACCAAAAAGAAAAGAGATCTAAACTAACTCAACTCCCCCTAGCAACACATTCCACAATCACCATACTTAGCAACATTACAGCAAAGCATTCAGGAAAAGCTAACAACATGATCAAAACTAAAGTTCAACAGATACAAGCAAAGATTAAAAAGAAACCAAAATTAAACAGCTTAACAAGTCAAAACCAACATTGAATCTCGAAGCTAACGGATTAATTCAAGCATAATAAAAAACAAAGCTAAAATTAGAGAACCCCATAATGCTATTAGCCCTGACATACCCAAATGGCAATAAGACAGTGCATTAAAATTGCATAAGCTAGCAAATTAACAAAAACTAGTAAGATCCAACTAAACATACATGCAAGGGCATCACAGACAAATCAATAAATAGATAAAAAGGAACAGAACAAAGATCAATTTGTACCTCAAGATAAGGTCCAGTTTCCAAGTCAAGTATAGAGCTTGCAGCGTTAAAGAGACGATTAGGAACTGAAATAAAAATGAATATCTGAAACTAGATTAAAAAGAAAAAATGTTCTCTCCTTCAGTTGCTACATGTGGAAACCAAAAGGAACCGACTTGCAGAGAGGAAAGGAAGGGAGGAGAGAAATTGATTATTATCTGTGAATATTTTTTATGTCCGTTTCATGCCGTTGGTGTTCCTGTACATAGGTAGTGAGAAGAGAAGTACGGAACAGAACAGAACAGAACAGAATAGGGAAGGAAAATGAAAGAGGAGGAGGGCTAGAGGGGGAAAAAAAGAAAAAAAAAGGAAAATCTTCATTTTTACCTAAAAAGAATATATCGCCAATCGCCACATTATTAAGTTAATGAATTGGAAAAAGATGCGAATTGGTCACTAAACAGCGAATTTGATCTACAGTACACGCAGACGCTATCTTGAAATGACTTAAATACCCACAATAGTTATGAATTTTGGTACAAAGCTGAAGGGTATTATAGTACTATAGGAGTAAATTTGACCTTTAAATTTAATTTGATGCTGGCATAGTAAGCCTAGTAACAATATTCACAAAAATGAAATGATTAATCTCATAAAAGAGTCATCATTTTGTCAATCTTAACTTTCCCATTCAAACAGACTAATAATAATACACCTTTTTCCATCTTAAATTTTCAGCTTGGTTAATTTCAAATTTTTAATTTATAAGAAATTCGTCGTAGCCTCTATCAACTTGAAACCTGTAATTTATTTAGTAATTTATAATTTTTTAGAAATTTATTGTAGTTTATATTAAAATTTTCAACTTTTAATAAATAATTTAGCAAAACGGATACAGAAAATAGTTAATCGATGAAATATAAATCCATCCACCAACGCCTTTTCGAAGGGGAAGTAAAGCTACACCGATCAAACATCTTCACCCGGAGAATAACAATATTAGTTCATCAAAGTGCTGCTCATGAATCCTACTCCTAGTCCACCAATTCCCACATTTGTAGGAAGAGAAATCCTAAATACTAATTTACAGCATCAAAGCAGGCAGCATAGAATCAGGCATCGATAAATCGAATATCAAAGGTGTGAGGATGTATCTGCCACACATTCAAGGCTGCATACTCCTCCAAGCATTCCTTCAACTGAGCTTCACTATACCCCTGTTTGTTATCAAGCAACCACATTAATCAATCACCAAAGTCCCATAATTTGGAAAGTCAGTACCCAAATTCAAGTTCAGAAATTGTCTTACCTTTCTAGAAATCCAGTTTAGTGCATGAGCATAGCTCAGATCCATGGAGTTGGCCCTTGCAGCTTCATCCCGCAGGATTGAATAGATGTGAGAAATAGCATCCAGACCAGATTTCTGACGTTCATCGGAATATAAAGAAAATTTTGACATCTGCATTAACCGTAGTGCTTCATCCACATCACTTTGGCCCACTGTTTCTGAGAATCGGAGTCTTGCTAAAGCCTGCCAAGATAGAAAAAATAAACCACTACAATAACATAACTGAAAACGCCATATATGCAGATATATAATACGGGAATTACTATTTTCTATTACTCCGACAAACTGTGCCACCTATTGTCATGAAATAAATCCAAGTTAAAAAGGAAAAGGTAAATAAAAGACATACAGCTGATATGCGAAGGATGCTGAGCAGAGTTCTAACAGTTGTGTAGGAATGAGGAGCATTTGATTTAGCTTCTTCTTGTCGAATGCTCGAGTATGCTGTAGCTATATATTCCTCTAGCTCCCTCGGAACATAAGGCGACAATCGTCTTGCAGCAGAAATATATGCTCTAGCATTTAAGATGGAGAATCAACGTTAAGCCCTTTACCTCAACAATCAACATTCAAGCAGAGTTAGAACTTTTTTCAGATTAGTCATATATTCTTGTTCTCAAAATTTGAGAGAAAAAGAGCAGCAAATGAAAACATTTTTGGGATATAAGAATATGTCCTCCACCAACTCTACACAGAGAGCTTCAGTGTTGTGAACCATTGTTTAGTTGATTACCAACCACAAGTCCTTTATGAAATAGTACAGGCATCAAATCCACAAAAGTAAGAGAGCGTGGAAAATTAAATACTTGGGCTATGAGATAATTACCGAAGAATAGATGGTTCGAGTGGGGTGAAGCCGAGAGGAGGAGGTTCTTTATTCTGGTGGACATACACAACGTGTTTAGCCATGTCAAGATCACTCTCCATATCTGCTCGATCAAGGATCAACCACAGAAGATCAAATCTTGACAGAAGAGCAGGAGGTAGGTTAATATTTTCGGCTGGAGTTCTCCGGAGATCATATCTCCCCCTGCAACACAAATTGCATAACCCACGTCAGGATATAGGTTTGAGGTGTCTAGACTAACTTCGACATGCAAAGAGAACGGTAAAAGAAGAGGAAAGATACGAAAAAAAAGCTAATAAATTGAATGATATCAAGTGCAAAGCAGTTTTTACCAAGCTGGATTAGCAGCAGCTAGAACAGCAGTTCTAGCATTCAAAGATGTAGTGATCCCAGCCTTGGCAATGCTGACTGTCTGCTGCTCCATAACTTCGTGGATTGCTGTACGATCTGATTCATCCATCTTATCAAACTCATCAATAGCACATATTCCCATATCAGCTAATACCTGCAACAAATAATAACTTTCTTTATTTAAGCACCTAAAAATTTGAGCAAATAATCAGTTGAAAAGGTCTATATCTCTTAGTGACTGCCAGTAGAATTAGCTGTACAGTTCTCACCTGCAACTTACTATTGATCCATGAATGCAAACTCATAAACTTAAACCAATCAAAGACAAGAAAGAGGACAAAGAGAATAAAAAGGCTAAATCATTCAGTTTGAATAACATAAATTTGGTTCACAAAGATTCAATAACAGTATGCCCAATTTCTTGAGATCCCACATTTTTAAGTAGAACATACTGAATTTTAACAGTTTACATTATGAAGTATTTGTCATACCAAAGCTCCCCCCTCAAGGACCATTTCATTTGTAACTGGATCTTTCTGAACAGCAGCAGTTAGACCAACTCCACTGCTTCCTCTACCAGTTGTATAAACACCCCTGGGTGCTACATTAATTATGTGTTTCAGAAGCTGACTTTTGGCAACTCCAGGATCACCCATCAAACATATATGTAAATCTCCTCTAATCTGCAATTCGTTTGAAGTTAGTATAGATGTTTAAGTCTTAAACATAAGGCAATCCTTGAAGTAATTATTTAAAAATTCGATTATCCTTACTCATAGAAGGAAAAGAACAAAAAACAATTCCACCTTTCTATAATGAAGAGTTTATAACTTCAAATAACTAACTGGAAATATCTCCTTCCATCATCCCTACATTTTGTTCGTAACTCCGTTCTTGTGAAACATACAACAGAAGAGAGATCTCAATAAAGTCATTAACTTCAATCATTAAGGTTGGTTTTAAGTTTATCTGTCAAGAAACGTTCTACCGTAACAAGTAGAATTATTAGTTTACCTTCATTCCATCCTTCAGTTTCCGATGAGGTGCGCCCACCAGTAAGAGTAGTAAGGCTTTCTTAATATCTTCATGTCCATAAATTTCTGGAGCTAATGATTGCGCCAACTTGTTATAAATATCACCGTCCTCAGCCAGAGATGCAATCTGCTGTTCCTCGTCACCTTTGAGTTCATACCTAAAAAAACAACACAATTTATTACATATTGCAATGCTTGTCTCCATACTTTCTCTTTGTAATTAAAGGCTTCAATGTTGTCATAGAGAACTAATTTTCTGTGTTCGGTACTTAGAAGAGGAAGTCGAAGTGTTAGTTTGCAATTGCAAATATCTTCGTAAATAAATTGGCTGAAACCCAGTCAAGAACCAACAAGTGGCTTACTCTTCATATTTTTTCTTGAAATGAGTTACAGACATTGCTTCCATATATGTATCAGCAACCAAACCAGCACGCAGAGCTCTGAAACCAGTATAAGGAATAGGAAGAAAGATCCCTGATAATTCGACGATGTCACCTGGAGCCACCTAACAACATTGATAAACAGCCATGCATGAATTAAAGGTTCCGGTAGCAGATAGGATACAATTATATGAAGGATACAATTACATGAAGTCTACTTGAAATTATGTGAATCAAACGTAATGAAGCAGAAGATCAAATCATGTGAAGAATTTGGCTTTTCCTGTGTCTTAAAATGTAATACAATCATCCCAGAAGTCCTCGTTCAGCAACTATCAAAAGCTTAAAAGAGTTGCAATCATTCAGATCCTTATTTTTATGCAAAATCAAAATTACATGTTTCATAAATCACTACCTTTCTTGTGAGTTCTCCTCTAAAATGAACAGTCATTGACCGTGGAATATGACCTTTTGGTACATGTTCTGCCAACTCTTGAATCTTAGCCTGTAAAATGAATCTCTTTCTAAATAATCCTGATAGAAAAGGCTGTATATATGCCTTAGCATGTTCAACATGAACAAAAAATTGGCAGGCACCTCCTGAAACTTCAAAAACTTTGATGCCCTCAGTTGCAGAATAAGGTTTCCCTTTCTTTTATTGATATCACAGCGTTTAGACGGGCACTCAAACAAGGGCATGAAGTTTCGTGCAGTTACTTCCTGAGACATACAATTGAGGATCAGTTTATCAAAAAAGTAGAAAGTCGAAAAATGATCAGAGGGAACATTTATTTATGACATGCTTAAAGATGGCTGATAATGACATTCACAAATCGTTCAGTAGCTCATACTCATCACCTGGTATATTTCAAAGCCGCAATCTTCACATGTATACACAGCTACCTGCATCAGTGGCTTAACATCTGAACAACGGGTTATAATACCAGTAGTCCTTACAAGCTGACCAATGTATGAAGCCTTAACTTCTCTAATAGTGAATGGCCGTCCCTTTGACGGTGCCCTGATATAGACTTCGCTGAAGCCAGAAAGTTAGAGGTAAGTATGACTCAAGTGGAAGGAAATCGCATATAGAGCTTGGGAACATGTAAATTGAGTAACTACTACTGTGTTGCATCATCAATATCCTAGAAATTCAAGAAATGCATATCATTTATCAGTGAATATCATCACTCGCAGTTAATTAAGTTCTCTTCTGATATCTTCAAAGTCCATGGGAAACAACAGCCTTAAATTTCAAATTAAAGCATCCCGTTGATATAGGAACACAAGCAAGCTAAAATCGATAAAGCTTACTAGTAACGCTTAATTTCAGGAGGCATGTGCTGGTGCGGGTCAGAACCATCAGCATTTTCAGTCGGGTCCTCAGTTCTCTGAGTCATCAATATGTCATGATCATCATCAAGGAATGCCTCCGTAGGCTCCGGCATCAATTCATCAATCGCAGCAGAAAAAACCCCAATATATCTTCGAGTGTTCTCAGTAACCCGTACCAAAAAGTCTTCATCCAAATCCTTATACTAGAGCAAAACAAGCAACGACTATTACAATCTCCAAAATTCGGAAAACGGTAGGAGTAAGGCACATAGAACTGTACATTGATAAGGTCTTGGAGATCTATCTGGATTGCACGGATCTTATGATTCGCGACATCTTGCTGGAGACAAAAGAACAAAATAGGATTAATTCAATCGAAACATGAAGAGAGCGTAGCTTCTATTGTTGTGAATTCAAAAATGTCTTGAACTCGTTACTGTCAAGAGTACAGTGGGAACTCACGAGAATGTTCATGTATTTGGCTTCGCCATCAGCATTCGCGAAGTTCGATAGAAAATCATTTGCAAGGGCTGCGACAAAGATTAAAAGAATAAACGGAAAAAAGAGTAAACAAAAGAAGAGAACGTTGGCTGATCCAGAAGATCATATTGATATTCAGAGAGAAAGAGAAAGACAAAGTACCTCTTTCTGCGTCCAGATCTAAAGTTTTCATGGCTCAGTGAAGAATGAAATGCGAGAGAGAATGAAGACTCAAGTAGCTGAGGAGGGAGACGGAGATTTGGCGGCAAAATAATAGAGGGAATTAGGGCAAGGAGTGTTTAGGCGGGAAAATAACGGGCGTAAAGGGCAGTGATACCCTGCGCATCGGCTTCTTTCTAATTTCGTTAGGCCTGGTTCAAGGGCCTACTCACTCAGTCTCGCTCTTCAGAAAATGGCAAAATAACAAATGTGGCTGCTGGGATTCGAGCCCAGGTCTCTACGGCCACAACGTAGAATTCTAACCACTAAACTACAGCCACTTTGTTTTTGTTCCTTCATAGATTTTTAAAGCATAATCTAATATTTTTCGTAAATCGTAAATAAAAGTTCAAAATTTAATAAAATATGAAGCCAATCGAACTTAGAAGATTTAAAGGGGCTCGAAAGTTTTTTGTCCTTTTTTTTAGTATTTCCCTTCATTGTTGCCGAGTTTTTGTTTAGTTACTTCTAATTACATATGCCATATTTTATCATTAAAGTTAAAGTCAACTAATTCAATGCACAAGGTTCGCTTTACGTGCAAAGAGACTGTTACTGTTATCTGAACCTGTAATTTTATTGTCACAAAGAAGTAACTTTATTAATTACTCTAAAATTTACTTTCGGGTCATATATTATTAGTGTTTGCATTAATTATGTGAATTTATTCTTCTTTTCACATAAATTATATGTAATATATATGATAGGTTTGCTGTTCTTAAAAGAGATAATTAATTTGGATTTGCATTAATTATGTGAATTTATTCTTCTTTTCACATAAATTATATGTAATATATATTATAGGTTTGCTGTTCTTAAAAGAGATAATTAATTTGGATTTTTTGTAAGAATGATATTTTGGCTAGACTTAACAAAAAATCAATTGATAAAATTTAAATTGATTAATATTTAAACTAAACTTCAATTTAATTCAAATAATTCATATTAGTTAATTAAAATAATATTATTTTGAAAGGAAAAAATCAAGCCAATCCACTTATGTGAGAGTGTTCTTAGTGATTTAGACAAGACTTTGATTTATCAGTAGTGCACATAGCTTCCCTTTGTATTTTACAAAAAAATTATTTATGTTACACGAATTCATAATCTTTTAGGCACAAAAAAATAACTTTCATTTATGCCGAACATCAATAAACTAATTACGGAAGAGATGTAGTTTTCCTTGCATATTAAGCCCTCTATTCTATATTCAACAGTATGTATTTTTTTTGAAATGTGAATATTATATTGCCACAGCAGGAGCTAGTACAACATAGAAAGCGGTTCACGACCGAGAGGCCTTTAGGAATCATTATAAAGGGATAGAAGTAGCTACAAGGAATAGAACAAAGTGCAACTAAAAGGAAGAAAAAATGCTTAAAGTTGCCACCAATGCTTCATATCCGGAGTAAGCGATATATGAGCATTTTTAGCATAAATATGTGATCAAGTCATGTTGATAACTCTGTCATCGAGAAGAAATTTTGCTCTTGCCATATACAATAGATAGTAACCGTAAAGGTAGCTTTGAGCAGGGTTGAGTGTGGTTGCCCCTTCCTTGTGTTATGAAAAACCCATCTAGGGCACATTCCCAATTATAACTGGGGTGAGAGATAGGGAATAGATGCAAGATTCTACTCCAAATTGCTTTAGTATAGCTGCACAAAATAAATGTATGTTTCCGGCGCATTATAGCCAAGCTACATTGTAGCACCCAGCCTCTCGGGCCGGATCGCTACAGTGTGGAGCCCAGCCTCCACCGCTATCACTCCAGGTATTGTCC
>JAOQML010000009.1:19271364-19282665 GCA_027568935.1 Erythroxylum urbanii
GTTGTGATATTCTTCTAATAAGAAAGAGAAGTTCTTTTCGAGATTTTATATTCAAAAAGGAGGATACACCATTCAACTTTTCTTGTGTATCTAGTTTCTTAAACGTAAAGTCTATACTAACATGTGATTTACTTCAACCATATCCTTAAGCGTTATGTATCATCTTTCAGCAACACAATTCATGCCAGGCGAACCCGACATAGCGTATTGTGGGAAGATACTACATTCCTCTAGGAATTTAGCAAACGGTCCTAAACGTTGTTCACCTGATCCGTTATATCTACTGTAGTACTTGCCACTATAGTCAGATCTGATGCTTTTAATCCTTTTGTTGAGCTGTTTCTCAACTTCAGCCTTCAAGTTTTTAAACACGTCAAAAAATTGTGATTTGTTGTAGATGAGATCAAGGTAGCCATATCGCGAGAAATCGTCTATGAACTTTATAAAATACGGTTAACCATTACAAGAGGCCGTAAAGAATGACCGATAAATATATGTATGGATAAGTTCTAAGATCTATGAAGCCCTATTAGCACCTAATCTCCTGACAATTGTTTGTTTTCCTTTAATACAATTAACACAAGTATCAAAATCTATAAAATCAAGGGGATCGAGAATTTCTTTGGACACAAGTTTCTCAATTCTCCTTTCGGTGATGTGATCTAATCTTTTGTGTCACAATGAGGCAGAATTCTCATCAATTAATTTGCGCTTTACACTTTGTGTACCTATATGCAAGGCTTTATTAAATAAAGCATTAGTGTCAATCATATATAGATTATCGTAACCTGATAAAGAATCAGCACCAACCAAATTTGAATTTTGAAAGAGACTAAATATTTCATTTCTAAATGAACAACAATAACCAGATTTGTCCAAAGTAGAAATAGAAATCAAATTCTATCTAAAACACGGTGCAATGAAAGTCTCAACTAAATCCAAATAAAATCCATTTCTTAACAATAATATAAAAGTCCCTATTGCTTCGACTTCTACCGGCTTGTCATCACCTACATAGATGTATCTTTCACCATCATTTGGTTTTCAGCAACTCAAGCAACCTTACATAGGCACACTAATGTGAGTTGTTGCACTAGAATCTAACCACTATGTATATCTAGGTACTGGAGTCAAATTAACCTCAGAACAAACCTAAATAAGAAACATACCTTTCTTTACACACCATGCATGATAATTGGCACACTACTTCTTTACATGACCTTTAGCTCCATAGAAGTAAAAGCCATTCGGATTTTCTTCCTATTGTTGTTTCTTTTGTGTTGTCAGAACCGCAGCTTCCTTAGTTTTGTTTCTTTTGTTCCTTTTGTCCTTAGATGTTGTGGCTAAGTGAGCACTTTCTACCTTATCATGCTTCAACCTTTCCTCTTCTTGGACACAGTATGAGATGAGCTCATTAAGAGATCATGTCTCCTTTTAACAGTTATAGCTCACCTTGAATTGACTATACTGTGGCAAAAGAGATATCAAAACCAGATGCACTAGCAAGTCTTCGGATAATTCCAACTTAAGTGCTTTCAATTTTGAAGCAATGTGAGACATTTCCATAATGTATTCTCTTATGTTTCATTTTCCTACATACCTCATTCAGATAAGCTTTGCCAAAAGTGTACTTGTTCAGCCTTTTCATTTTTGGCAAATCTTTTCTCAAGATCCTCAAGAAAACTTAGCTGTAGTAATATGATCAAACATAGTACCCTAAAAAGCTTCTAGAATAGCACGTTTCATAATCATTAAGCTCATACAATTTGACCTTTCCCACTTTTCCATCTCCCTCTTTCAATCAGAGCTACTCTCACTAGTAAATGGATCGGGTTAATCGACTAGTAAAGTAAGATCTAACTTCATGACTCTAAGAACAATCAAAATGTTCTCATTCCATGACTTAAAATTGGTTCCATTAGGTATAGGAATCGAACTAATACTAGCAAAGATATTTACAATAGAACCAGGAATTAAACAAAGATCAAAACAAACAAAATCTAGTTACTCACATATACAACAGTATAATATGCCAAATTAATTAAATACAAATAATGGTAGGGCCCTATAACAAGATACATAGCACAATATTAATATTTAGTCTTTGGACAGAAATACTAACTTGTAAGTGGTACCTTAGTTTAGTAATCAAACATTGGCAATAAGGCATGTAAAACAATAAATCTTTTTTTGGTCCGTTAATGTTCACATGTTATACTGAATAATTGTCACACATTTACCACCACATGTGTGTATGCAATTTGGGCCAAATATTAACTTTCTTTTGGGCCAATCAATATTCGCATGAATAACATACACAAAAACTTTTTACATTTTAAGTTAAATTAATTTTCACTAGAGAGATTGCTTTGGCAATATGTTGCTTCAATTAATTTAATTTCAAATGCTATATATTTCTTTAAATTACCAAAATATGAAATTAAAATACTCAAATTTTGCATAAGTTGTATGAAAGCGTCATAGCTCCAATTTTTTGATGCTATGACACTGACAATCTTGTCAGCTCAAATTGAGAATTGGGTCAAAATTTTACAAATCAAACCATAAATTATAAATTTTGGATCCTAAAACTTATTCTTCATAATATTAATCCATAACATCCATACTAACAAGTATAAATTTAAAACTTTCTAAGATGCTAAAGCTTTAGGATTGTTTCTATTTTTTATCTGATGGTTAAAGTCAATATCCAATGGTTAACGTTCATAACAAAGAGCGTGACTTTATTAATAAAATAGAAAGAACCATTATTGGTTATTGGATAAAGATGAAAGGCTTTTGAAAACAACCTTATGAAAACATACAATCGTAATCTGAACCTACACAAAACATTGAACAATTAACAAAAATAGATGCCTAGTATGTTACTCGCTTCTTTTTATCCATCAACGGCATCACCACTTGCCACCGTCAATGTAAAGTTACAAAATTAAAAAAATGTTCAATACTTGGCCCTTCTATGTTCACTGAATCCATCGTAAACATGGAAGACAAATAATTAACAATTCTCAATGATCTAATATGAAATAGATTATGATACCACTTGGTAGAATTTAATCCCTTATGCTAAAAACTGTCACCAATCACAAATAATCATGTCAAATCATCAAGAATACTTAGATCTGTTGAGGAAGCATACCTGAATTCATTGTGAAATCTACACTAAAGTCTTGCAGTTTGTCTTCCAAATTAGAACATAGTCTTTTCTTCTTTTTTTTTTAGTTTTCCCTAACTCTCTATTCTCTCTTTAATGATGGGATGTCAGAAGGAATTGTGCATACGTTTAATTGGGGACCATAACCACTTTTATTAGGGTAAAACCCTAATCTAATTTCTAGTTTGGCCTATCATAAAACTAGAAATTATAAACCTAGTCTCTACACATATAAAGCCCACACTTAAAATAGATTCGTAAAGCCCAAAATACCATAACCATATTACACTACTTTCATTAATTGGGCTCAACTTTATATGATAGCCTTTATAGACAAATATACACATATAAGCCCACGTGTTTGATTAAAAATCCTTACAAAGTAAGCTTACCATGTTTCAATCCTTTTTGTACCACTATAGCCAAAATGATTGATGATTTGTTACTGCTCCTCTTTTCATTAAGTTTCTAACATTTCACAGAGTAAGGTTTTTGTTCATCTATAAACATAATTCCTCCTAAATGTAGACATTTAACATCTTTATATGATTGGAGAAAGTCAATATCGAGGGTTATGTTAAATTCATTTGATGGAATCACCATCATATTTATCTTTCCATTCTAATCATCCTTCATAATAAGCACATTATAAACCATACCAATCATATCCCTAGCTTTTTCATTCACCGTTTTCAAGCAGTTCCTGCTCTTGATCGCCTTTATTCCAGACTTAACAACAATTATGTTTGTAATTGAAGTGTGCATACCTCCTGTGCTAACTACTGCCACTACTTTTGTCCTACTTATTCAAACTGATACATATAATAGTGAAGCATAAGCAACACACACTTTGCTTGACAAAGTGTTCAACAACTATAATAGGTGCATCAATGTGGCTACTTCACCCTCAATTTTGTCTTCAATAACCACTACGTTAAACTTTTCCTATTTCAGATACTCCCCCTCAAAATGTGGACTATTGCGTATGAAACACCTAGTGTTCTTTTTTTTTTTACTTTGTCATTTCGAAGCATAACCATTGCCATTAATTTTAACGTTTCCTTTATCATAGTGCATCAATTCTCCATTATGATTTGGTTTTCCATTTCCATCTTCTGGTTTCTCATTCTGCTTGGACTAGTTAGAGGTCCCTGTTGCCCCTTAATTTGTATTCGGGTTTAAGTCTACCATATGAATAGCTGTTGTAATTATCTAGGCAAATATTACATCCCTATTGATGGAGTTCAATTTATGCCCACGTCTACAATTAAGCTAAGAAATTGAAAAGTTTTTCTTCCTCGCATATGTTTTAGATGTCAAACACGAGGAAGTAAATTCCTTTACATAGTTCCAAAATATCCCCTCCTATCTTAACTTTCACAAGGCTTCCAAAGCAACTTATAAGGTGATGTAAGGAAGGAATTACTCCTTCAATTAACGGACTAAAACTTTCATGTATTTATATATTGTCTTCTCGTATTCAAATCAACATCAAGTCTGACTCTCCATTATGACTTTGCATCCTCAACCAAGTACATGCTTGTGAGCATGACTTTATTTATGTTGGGAAATCTAGCAACATCAAAATACTACTATAAGTCTCATAGGAAATTCTTCAGCGCCTTTGCATCATAAGTGCCACCAAAAGTACTTCGAATGTAAGACTTTTATCCACGACATGTAAGACATTTTTGTCCCTAAGGTAATTTTGTTAATTTCCTATAAAATGGACAGTTATTAATTGTAATTTTGGCTTTTGAATAAATTATCAGTTAAGTTGTGTAATTTGATCTAGATAAGGATAATAAAGTGACCCAATAAAATGGGTCGAAGTCCGAGTAGAAAATGGATCCCTTTTAGTATGGACCTGGTCTATATCGGCCTTGTGATGGGGAACCCCGATATGGAAGCTATATAAATAAGTTATGGTCTCCTGCAGCTGCTCATATCAATCATAAGCATACGAAATCTCTAACCCATTAAGAGAGCTTACGTGTTGAGAAAAATGTAGAAAGGCTTAACCACATTCCGGAGAATACTTTCTGTAAAAGTCCTGGGAGATTGGAGCTCGTTCGGTGCTCGAAAATTGCCTCGAAAATAGAGATGGAACTGAAATCAAGTATTTCTCATTCCTTCATTTTTAATCCTTTCATATACGATCTAGGATAGCAATAAGGTCTATGCTACGTTATACACATGGTATTAGAGTGATTACGTGATCGGATTGCTAGAAACGAAGGTTTTTTAATTTTTTATCTCATATGGTTTTCCTCAATTTTTGTTTCGTTTGTCAGTTTTTTATGAATATAATTACGTAGAATTGGTATACATAAGGCTAGCTATGAAAAATGGATTGACAATGGGCCAAACAGAGCAAAAAATCACATTTTGGGACACCGAAAATCGCCTTCGACGTTAAAGGGACAAGACCGTCAAGCGTATGTCACTACAGTACCACGGGGAACCGGTATATGACTGACACGTGCGGTGCACGCACCAACCAGATGCCACCACGTCATTCCAGTAAGCAACGGATGCGTGTTGCGTAGCTAGTGTTCCCACAGGCGTGGGAATGCAGGTGCATGCATTGCACTCAGGATTCGACGCATGGAACATCGGATCTCCGACACGACGTGTCTGTGCGTGGCAAGCGTGACGCACATGCACTAGACGCATCTAGCCCACGGCGGCGCAAGCAAGTGTAGCGTATGTGTGGCCCCACGTCACGGGCACTAACGACGGGGGTCACATCAGCAGCTAACGTCAGACTAAAAAAGTACAAAATTTCAGAAATTCCCATAAAGCTATCCAAAGGTGTTTTGGGTCAGTTTTTGAGTCAAGGGAATTTTTTAAAGTGATTTTCAAATTTTTCTGTGTTAATTGAATTTCAGAAAAGTTTTTAAAGCTTTTTTAAAGCCAATTTTGAGTGCATTATCGTACTCCAAATTGCACATAAGGGAGACATTTAAAGTTTTATGTTTCGTGTGGTAGGTTCGGTATTATGAAAAAGTACGATAGACACTCTCATTGAGAATTTTTAAATAAAAATCTCAAATAAAGTTTAAAGATAATGTTTTTAGTTTTTTATATGATTATTTGACTGTGCATTTGGTTTTTGCATTTATAATTAATTTTCACATATATTATGCCCATATAGAATGTGAGGATGACATAAAGTTGTATCCCTTATGTTTGTGCTACTTTTTAGGTACTAATAAGATTATAGTTACCACAGTGGCCCTTCGAGTTAGTATTTGGATTATACAACTTACATGTTTGGGGATGTCTCTAGTCTCATATTCGGTTATTCTGGCCACAGGTGTTGACCTTATATTAGGTTTTGAGATGTACATAAAAGTATTAGATGGAAGAAGATCATTACTTAAATGATCTATTCACCTACAGGTGGTAAGAGTTAATGGTTTATACTTTGATCGCTTTTATGTGGAGGTCTAATTGCATATATTATGTATTCAGCCTACAGGTGTTTCATAACATATGCAATTGGATTCTCTGTACATACACTGTTTTAATGCTTTAAAGTATCACTGTTGTCCTATATTTATACTGATTTCTACATTGTCTTTTCTGGTTTTTCAGTCACCTTTTCGGTCAACAACAATATTGTTATCATTAAAACCTTGAATGGTTTCAACTTCAAGATGTGAAAGAAGGATGTGGAGTTCACATTGGAGATGGCGAACGTTAGCATGGCCATACACATCGAGCAGCCTCCCCCACCTACAGATGTCAGCTCAGAAGCTGACAGAGCAGCTATGGCGACCTGGGAAAGGTCAGATAGGATGTGCTATTTGACCATTAAGAGGTCAATACTCGATCATCTTCTGACTGGATTGGCAGACACGACTATAACGAAGGAGTTTAGGGACAACATATCCCATAGATACAAGGTCTCTTCTCATATAGAGTAGAGCTCCCTGATCTAGTAACTATTCTCCATGAGGTACATAAGAGAGGGAGGCGTGCGAAAGTATATCATCCTGATGATGCACCTTCAGTGCAGGTTGAAGGCACTGGATATATCGATCGCTGACTCACTTATAGTGCATTAGGCATTAAACACTCTTCCTCAGGAGTTCGAGATGTTGGTCACCTCCTACATCTCACAGGATGAGACCTGGGACATCAATGCCTTGATTTCCCCTTGTGCTACAGCAGAGGAGAAAGTCAAAAGTTCTCCTCATACAGTTATGTTTACAACTGCGAAGGGTAAGGAAAAGGCTAAAACCTAGCAGCCTAAGGGTAAGGGTAAGAAACTCAAACCCTCTCCTCAGATTCAGAGTGGGCAGTCTAGCATTGCAAAGTGCCCACATGACCTTAAGAGTATGAGATGCTTCTTCTGTAAGAAGAAGGGGAATAGGAAGTTTGATTGCCCGAAGTAGAAGTTATGGAAGGTTAAACAGGAGCTGTCAGGTAACTCCTCGGCCTTTATGATTCATGAATCCAATGTAGCTATAATCACATCAAGTTCTTGGTGGTTAGATAGTGGAGCTTCTAACCATGTTGCTTCCACGATGTAAGGGTTCATATCCAAGAGAAGGCCGACTAAAAGGGAGCAAAAGTTCATGGTCGGCAACAATAAAGAGGTGGACGTTTGATATGTAGGAGATGTAGGATTAAACCTCGATACGAGGTTTGTACTGTATTTACGAGACATATTTTATATGTCATCTTTTAGATATAACCTGATCTCTGTATCAGTTTTGGATAAGGAAAGTTTCGTTTTTTATTTGATAATGCAGTTGTAAATATTTCTATCAATACAAGACATATCGATACTGCCTTCTTATCCTATGGATTATATAGTATGTGTCTTACTCCTAATGAAATAGATGCCTCTTCTTATGTTGCCGAACCTGTTACTCGAAAGAGGACCTTCATAAAGGACACATCGTACATGTTATGACATAAAACGTCTTGGCCACATTTCCAAGGATAACATTCTCCTAAATCTGGACTTTAGTGATCTGAAGATATGTGTCAATTATTGTAGGGGTAAGTTGACCAAGATAAAAAAGAAAGGGTCAACTCGTACTTCAGGCTTATTAAACCTCATACATACAGATGTTAGTGGTCCCTATATGGTCACGTTGTGTAATGCCAGATACTTCCTGAGATTTATAGATGATTATTCTCGTTATGGTTATATGTTCTTGCTTAAAGAGAAGTCTGAAGTTCTTGATAAATTCAAGATCTTTAAGACTAAAGTTGAGAACCAATTGGGAAGATCAATAAAGATTGTTAGATCTTATAGAGGAGGGAATACTATGGCAGACATGGGATTGCAGGACAAGAAAAAGGTCCATTTGCCAGGTATTTGGAATCAGTTAGATAAGTGGCTTAGTTCACTATGTCAGGTAGTCCTGAGCAAAATGATGTGGCCAAAAGGCACAATCGCACCCTAAAGGACATGATGAGGTCAATGCAGAGCAGGATTAACCTAACCGAATACTTTTGAGGTGAAGCCATGAAGATGACATTATATATTTTGAACAGAGTCCCGAGCAAGTCAATATCAAAGATGCCTTTTGAACTTTAGAAGGGCTGGAAGCTAAGCCTTACACACATTTGTGTGTGGAGTTGACCTGCTAAGGTGAGGTTGTATAATCCTTGTGAGAGTAAATTGTAACATCATTAAACTCGTTGCTAATTAGTAGGTTATCCCAATCACTCTAAGGGCTACAGATTTTATTGTAGAGAGGGAGGGGCCAGAATAATGGAATCACAAACGACGAAGTTTCTAGAATACAATGTCTATGATGAGGGAGGATCCTCACATCCTCTAGAAGTTAGTTGGATGGATACTACGTTCATTTCGTATCTGCCTCTCATACAGTCAGCTCTGGTAGATAAAGGCCCGAGTATCTTACCTGTGTAGGCACAGGAACTTATAGTCAAGAAGAGGTTTATGAGGTACAAGAGTTTATGCAGTTGCGCAGATCCACCAAAGAGGGGCGACCGGCTATCTCATCATATTACATAGTCTATTTGGGTAAGCAAGACTATGAAATTGGACATGTTGTGGATCCAGCTACTTTTACAGAAGCCGTTTTGGACCTCATGCGGATATATGGTAGGATGCAATGAAGGACGAGATGCAATCTATGAGGTATAATAAGATATGGGAGCTTGTTGATTTACCTCAACATTGCAGGCTTATTAGTTACAAGTAGATATTTAAGACCAAGAAGGATACACAAGGTCAAGTTGAGCAGTTTAAGGCGCGTCTAGTTGCTAGGAGATTCACTTAGAGAGGAGGAGTTGAGTTCAATGTTACCTTCTCTCCTGTGTCCTTGAAGGATGCATTTATAGTGATTAAGGCATTAGTAGCTCATTTTAATATAGAGCTACATTAGATGGACGTTAAGACCGCTTTCCTAAATGGTGACCTTTATGAGGAGGTCTATATGGAGTAGCCTGAAGGATTTCAAGATCACGATGTGACGACAAGGTTTGCAAGTTGAATAAATCAATATATGGTTTAAAGCAAGCTTCTAGACAGTGGTACTTAAAGTTTGATGAGGTTTTGACCTCATTCGGCTTTATGGAGAACAAAGTCAAAAGATGCTTATACTATAAGGTCAAGGGGAGCAAGGTTATCTTCATTTTACTGTATGTCGATGACATCTTACTCACGTCAAATGGTTTGACTATGTCATATGAAGTTAAGCAAATTTTGGCCAAACATTTTAACATGAACGATTTAGGTGAAGCATCTTTTTTCCTCAGTATACAGATTCACCGAGACAGATCTCAACACTCTTTGAGCCTCTCACAAAGTGCATACATTGAAAGAGTGCTACAAAGGTTTAATATGATTGAATGTAGACCTATTATAGCACCTATCTCTTGTGGAGAAAGATTATCTTTGGCACAGTGTCTAAAGAATGAGGTTAAGAGAGAGGCTATGACGAATGTTCCATACTCTAATGTTGTTGGTAGCCTGATGTATGCCCAGCTGTGCACTATATCGGACATTACATTTACTGTTGGACTACTAGGTCAATATCTAGCTAACCCAGGTGTGGGTCATTGGAATGCAGTCAAACGAGTGTTAAGATACCTAAAGGGTACCAAGGATTATACATTGACATACAGAAGAGTCAACGATTTGAACCTCACAGGGTATATAGACTCCGATTTGCTATGTGATTGGATGATCACAAGTCCACTTCAGGATACATTTTCATACTGGCAGATGGCGCAGTGTCATGGAAGAGTATCAAACAGACACTAGTGACTTCCTCGACCATGTAAGTAGAGTTTGTTGCATGTTATGGAGTTGCTACATAGGTGGTTTGGCTCAGAAACTTAATTTCTGAGTTGTCTGTGGTAGATTCGATTGCTAGACCCATATGGTTATATTGTGATAATCTTGCTGCAGTGTTGTTCAGTAACAACAACAAGAGTATCACAGGGTCTAAGCATTTGGAGGTCAAGTATTTGACTATAAAGGAGCTGATCCAAAAAGGTGACGTTGAAGTATAGCACATCAGGACTAAGGAAATGTTAGCTGATCCGCTGACTAAAGGACTTCGCCCACTAGTATTTGTTAAACATGTAACCAGTATGGGCATGTTGAAATGTAACACCCCACTCCCGTTGAACCCGAACCCGATATCGACGGTGATATCTGAGTCGATGCCCCGCAATGGTGGTGTGCCACATCACTAAACAATCAAACAGTCGGTATATTTTTTTTAAAACCATAAACATAAATTACAAAAAATTAATAACCAAAATGTTCCACTTTGTTTTATAATCATTTGATACAAACAATGAAATCAACAAAACTTTTATTAGCTACTTGGCCCCATTTCAAATTACAAAAATACAATAATTTTCAGTTTCTCAAAATTGTTCCAAAATGTAATACTCGATTTCAAATAATACAACATTTTTTTGGAAAATACATTCAGTGACAAATAAAGAAAAACAATGTAAACGCGAACTGATCCCGACCTCTTCTTTCTCTCATATGCAACAAATATACTCCCGTTGCCTAACGGGATATTCTTCTGAGTCCTAAAAAATAATTGCAAAATTTGGGTGAGTTTTGCGAACTCAGTGAGTGACCATCATCGATGGCTCACCCAATCACATAA
>JAOQML010000009.1:19321167-19345553 GCA_027568935.1 Erythroxylum urbanii
TGTGAATACTTAAGAACTATTATAAAAGTGTTATTGTAACTTTAGAATATCATAAAGATGTTCAAAACCTAAATGCTTGGGCATTTATAATCATAAAAATTCAAATTATCATTAGACACAAAATCTACTCACAAAGTGAATTGATTGATCACTCCCAATATTACCCAACATGCATCCAAAAGGGGAGGATGACTGTTCATAAAAGTTGAATGAGCATTGTTAATATCTAAATGCAATTGTATTGTCAAATTCACATAAAACAAGTTCATGTATTATCTGAACATGGAAGTCTTTATATAAGGGACATTTAATCAAACAACTCATAGGCAATATGTATTATCTCTAACTAATCACAAAACAAATGCATTTTTCCATTATTTACTAACAACAATACATGTAAATAACAAATAAACCAACAATGACACAAAAAATACATACACCAACAATCATCACACAAAAACTAACCACCCAACACCCACGGTATACATATATATAACTATATGCTTGATTCATTTTTTAAAGACAAGATTAACCCAATAAAGACCTTACCAGAGAATGACGCACGATGGGATGAAAAACAAGTAAAAACTGACGGTGGAAGCAAGCAAAATCGCACATAACTGACGCAGGCCATAGAGAAGAGAAGAAAAATAGCGCAGAGGGGGAGGGGGTCGGGTTAAGAAGAAAACTTAAGCGCGGAACCTATTTTCCATCGATATTCAAATTCACTAAAAAGATGGCACATTTTTTGCCATCTTATTTTGCAACGGAAAGAGCCTTCTGTCAGTAATGTGTGATGTTTTATCGATGGAATGTTTATTCCATCAGAAAATTAAAGACGGATTATATACCACCGGTAAACCACCGATGAAGACTATTAAACAAAGCATATTTCACTGACAGAACTGTTTCCGTTGGCAAAGTTTTGATGCTATTTAATCGCGGGAAGCTTTCCCGCAATCATTACCAACGATCATTTTTTGGTTGTCGTTATATTTCATCGAAAATTTTTCCCGAATATTTTCCCTCCACCTTTACCGAAGACAATTGTGTCCGTCACAAAATAAACATTTTAACGACACTTTTACCGATGGACTATGTTGTTCCGTCGGTAAATAGCTTCAATTTTAGTTCTGTTGATAAATTTCCATCCCTAATCTATGATTTTCTTGTAGTGATTTATAGCATCATTGCAATTTTTTCAAACGTGTTTGTCAAAAGATACACAACCAATTATGCTTCATCTTCTGGCCTATATGTCTACTCATCCTCTCATGAGATCAAAGCTCAATTATAGTATACCCTAAGCAAACTTCTCTCGTCTCTATCATTCTCATATGTGCCTTTTATTCTCTCTGCACCCTAATTCTCTGCATTCTTATTGCCTCTTTTTTTTCTTTCTCAAACTTCACTAAGCTTTTCTACAGTGGCAAGAACAAAATCAAAAGGACAGAAGCAATTTTTGATTTAACTTCTAGCCATGGCGAAACATCTTGTCATGAACAAACGTTTGCTTATAGTTCCTCATCTTTGTTTTCCATGGTAGGTTCTCTTGACACTACTACCAAACCTATTTCTATCTCCTCAAAGCTCCAAACTTCATAAATACCCAGTCAGGAGACCCTTGAAGATAGGAAAAGGAAGATTGTTACTACGTTGTCTCTAGATTATCCTGATTCCTCTTCAAATGAAAAAGAAGAACAATCGAAAAACAATATGCTTCTGACTCAGAAGAAGAAGAAAAAGGAAAAGAAAAGGGAGAAGAAAAGAAAGAAGAAAGTGAAGAAGAAGAAGAGACTTTCAGTAAGGGGGAGTTACTGAAAAAGTGAGATTCTATATGCTTATCCTCTCTCTACCCATTCCTATTCTAAAAAATTCCACAAATCCTAAACTTGGTCACAAAGAGAAGAAAGTGCCTGAAGTGCACTGGGCAATAAATGACGATGGTTCAGATGAAGGGCCTTCTCGGTTGGAAAGAAGACCACAAACCAGAGGAAATGTTAGAAAACAAGCCCCACAAAAAGAAACTACTGAGGTAGAAGAAAAAGAAAAAGAAGAATCAAAGAAAAGAAAAAGGGAAGAAATAAGAAAAGGCAAAGAGCCTTTGGCCAAAGAAAATATCAAGGATGTCATTACAAGGAATGAGCTATTCCTCGAAGAGGCTTTATTCGAAGAAATCGCTGAGGCCAAAAGAACAAAATCAAAGAAACTAACCATTCTTCAAAAGGGAGAGGTTTTAGCACTAGTAAAGTTATTTCAGTCAATAGAGGCTGAAGCAAGATGCGCTATAAGAAGAGAAAGGTGGTAGTTGGATGCATTTTGTCTCCCCATCTATTCAACGATATAGGTATTCCTATCACTCTCTATTTTCTTGCTATTGGCTGGGAGAATTTCTTAAACTTGGATGAAACTGTATGTGATGAACTGGTCAAATGTTTTTACATACATATAAGAAAGGAGAAATTGATGGTAAGATGGAAATCATCTCTTGGGTACCCAATTGTGAGATTATTGTTACAGAGGAAATCTTAGGAAACATTATGAGTATAATTCTTAAAGGTAGGAAATATCTTCCTTGTCATAAGTGGGACATTGATGACATTGATCTGGGAGAAGTAGTGAACTTCATTTGTATGAATACTGAAAATGCCCATGAAGGGAGACCCTAGTGCAGACACTTGGACCTTCTGCCAAGATGCCTTGCATCCATTTCAGCTACCTCCATTTTTTTAAAGAGTAGTTCAATAGAGAGGTGTAATTTCCTAGACACGTATGTGGTTTATAATTTATTAAAGGACAATAACATGAATCTCTCGGCAATGACCCTAAAGTTTATGGTAGACAAAAGAAGTCACAAGAACACAACTAGTGGTCTACCTTATGGAATGCTGTTGACTAAGATTTTTTAATTTTTTAGAGTGTCGTTTGATAATCTAAATTGGTATGAACTAGCAAAGTTTCATTCTTCCATTCCTTACCAATTCAGTCATAAGATGAAGGATAACGTGTGGGTTGAAAAGAAGTCAGAAAGAGCTACATGTATCTTGAGTCCAACTCTACAAAAGTCAGCCTCTGATCCACTCTAAAGCACAAATGACCTGATCTTGCAACAATAGAGGGATATTCACTCTGATCAGGATCAAATGCATGAACAAATTGATAGTCTTCAAAACCAAGTCCTGGATTTGCAAATTTTCCTTAGGAAAAATCTTCACTGACTGTGTCAATTTTTTTCTCATCATATTTCATTATGTTTTATTTTACTCCTCCCTATACTATATTATTTCTTACAATGAAAAAGGGGGAGAGGTTATGTTGGTATATTTTGGCATATATGATGATATATTTCTTAATGTTGCTTAATGCATATTTCTCAATACTGCCTCGATTATATATGCAATTGATTCTGCTATTGAACTTATGAAAATCTATGAAATATAAATGATAGGTTCCTTTTTTAAGAGACAGACTCCTTTTAATTATGCCTAAACATATAAAAGTCGCACTTATCTTTCAAAATGAAATTTGAAAAATATATCTATTATTGCTTGTCATCATAAAAAAGGGGGATATTGTTAGCTCAAGGCCTATATTTAATGATTTTGATGATAACTATATAATATTTCAAAATTCAAATTGGATTTATTTCCTTATATAGATAAAGATATTTCTTTTTAAAAGGAAATAAAATCATAGGAAAATTACTGCCTTTTTTGCAGGAACCTTCGTAGTAAATTTTCCTTATTAACATCCAGGAGGATCTTACCTTTTTAAAAAATTAACTCCAAAAATTTTTGTTCCAATAGAGATGATATTGAAAATCCAAAGTCAACTCAGAATTAAGATGAAGCAACAACTAGTTGAAGAAATTGACCATTAAAAGAAGAGCAACCACACTTGTGAAGTAATGAGCATACTCAGACTTTCGAAACATTTGAGTAGCATCTATCTTTTTGAGATTCATATCATTTTTATTGTGCCTTAGAAAATGAAATCACTCTATGAAGAGAGAAATTGTTATTTGAGAACTTACTTTTGATTTTACATTTTATGCTTCTGTGACCTTTTAGAAGCTTATTATACACTTCGAGTGTGGAAGGTTTGAGAACCTTGAAAAATATGTATTCGTGAGCTTGAAGAGGTTTGTCAAATTACTACTTGGTTTTTATAGTGAAACACTCAAGTTGGATACTTAGGGACTGGATGTAGGCTTCGGTTATAAGCTGAACCAGTATAAATTGATTACATCCTTCTCTCTCCTCTTAACTTTTAAATTTTTTCATTATATTTTGTGTGTGTTGTTTTTAGCAAGAGACTCCTTCAGTTTTATAAGAGGCTCCTTCTATTTTTAACTTACAAGAGGTTCCTTTTAGTTTTAATAGGCGTCTTTTATTTTAAATTATTTTAACATGAGTTATCATTCAGTAGACTCTTTTCATTTAAGTAGGGTCCTATCCTACAAAAGGCTCTTATTGCCTAACAGGCTCCTGTTGTTTAAAGGGCTTTATCATCTTATAGGCTCTTACTATTTTTATTTGTTAACTAGGGTCTGTTTATTATACGAATTGAATTAACTTGCAAAATATTTACAAACAATTCACTCCCATTTTGCATGTGTTTGCTTTATGATTAGAACTCTAAATCCCAAGTTGAAATGAAGAGCTAAAATCTATCGTGGGAGGCCGAGAAATCAAAGTTAAAGAAATGATGGTATCACTAGAACTCTCGGAAGAAAGGATCATTACTGAAGTACTCGCTATGAAGGAAGGGAAGTCATTGAGAAGACCCAAGAAGAATAGGAGCTTAGTAGTCATGATACACAATCACTTCACTCTTAGAGCGATTTTCGCTTTCAGGAAAGAGTTTTATCCTCACTCGTTTCCACAGTTTATAAATATAGTCTTACATGCTGGTGATGACTGATTTATTATTTCTTAGCTTTTTCTTTTTGCTAAAATCCAACCAATGTATGGTACCTAGTGTCTTTTATGCTAAACGAATAAGAAAAGAGTTCTTTATTGATTGTTCTTATTAAATAAAATTACCTTATTTTAGTCTAAATGATCCAAATTAATTACTTTTTTGAACACGAATTTAATTTGAAATTATTTCAATTAAATTTTATAATTTAAATATAATTGAATTGCAATTTAAACCTAATAATTAGGAGATGAAATAATAAGATATAACACCTAAATGATTGAGACTTTTCTTAGACAATTATTCTTGGATTTACTAAAATTAGAAGCAGCAAATAAAAATAATAATCAATTTGTTAGTTTAGATGTTTATAACAATTTTGGCTTATAAACCAAAAAGTATATTTATAGTGGCTCTGATACCATAAAACCATATTGAATTGGTTATGATTTTGATGTATTTTCATAATAAAATGATGTACAACATATAGGCATGATAGGAAATCAATATTTCTAATAGAAAATAAATTATCCTACTGGATAAGAATGTATAACTAGCTAAAGTAAGATGATAAGATATAGTAACAACCTAAATCACAATTATTTACATATTAAGCAATCTTACTCTGTATGTTATATTCAAAAGCCTCTCAAAGTATTCCTTGATGGTTTCTGACTACTTCAAGTCTCTAATGAAATTCAACACTTACATACCTTTGATTCGATCATCCCCTTCATATTCTGCTTTGAGATAATCCCATATGGCTTTGGCTAATTTTAAAGACATGATTTAAGTAAAGATTGTTGATGAAACTGCTACAAATAGGCATGCCTTTGCCTTTGCCTTAGCTTTTTCGGTTTTTTTAACCTTGTGATTCTTGATTAGCCATTGTTGGATTGCCAGGTAGTCCAATAACTTTGTAGTGTTCTTCAACTACCTCTTATAGATCCAAAGCATCTAGGTAGGCTTCCATTTGTAATGCCCTTATGTTATAATTTTCACAATTGAAAATTGGTGGTGCTATTGCCAAGAAACTTGAATCTCCTTTCATGCTTGACATTTTAGTGTTGAAGCGTAGTGTTTATTGGCTCTTAGCTTAGTTAAAAACACTCAAATTTTTCGCTCATAGATCCTTTATAAATAACATTATGATACAAATTGTTGGTATATTAAAAGTAGTAGGATATAAAAATATCAAAAAAATGTAGCAACAGAAGAGTACATTTATTGAGTTGTTAAGTTCTACGTTTATAATACTTGGATAACATAAATTTAATAAAATTTTTATGATTTAGCAGCTAATATTGTGATCTACAAAATGACAAACTTGACTAACTAATTCTTAAAGGATAAGAACATATTATTGACTAGAATTAATTCAAAATTTAAAACAAGAAGATAAATTCATATAAAGTCCAAAAACATAATTCTAACAATAGCTAATAAGGAGATGGAGAAATGCATGAAGAACTTTCTTTGGATTGGTAAATCTGACAATCCTAAGGTCTCCAAAGCTAAACAGGACAAGTTATGATGGAAAAACCACAAAAGGGACCTAAGTTTTGTCTCGATTAACTTGATACAAATAATGCTAGTGGAAAAAAGGATATGGGGACTCTTCAATGATAAGGAAGCACTTTAGAGCAAGTGTACTAATGAATTCTACTCGAAAAAATGCAGCTTTTGGCATTTAAAAGAAAAGAAGAAACATTCTTGGCCTTTTATTCTTACGCTAAGGAAAAGACAAATCATTTACTCTCTTTTCAAAATACATATTAGAAATGGAAAGGACATATGGTTTTGGTTTGATAATTGATCCCTCTTAATCCTCTATCTATATAAAGTGAAATCTCATCCCTTACAGCTAGAATTCTAGCTCATATTAGAGTCTTCAAAATTATTGATCAATATTTTTGGCTAGCCACTGAAAGAGGTATAGATAGATTGCTTTCTTATCTTCCAAATTATTCCCCTAACCAACTTTTAAAGGATAAAGCTATCTGGAACTCCATAAGTAATGGAGAATTCTCCAATTCCTTACATCTAGAAGCTATTAGACCTCGTCTTCATTATTTTCCTTGGTATAACGTTGTTTGGAAAGGATCATTGATGCCTAAAGCCTCCTTCACCACATGGTTAGCTACCAGAGGTAGATTGAAAATAAAAGACAGACTAAATGCAATTAAGTTAGGCACGAAGCTATCGTTTGTAAGAACAAAAACTAGTACCAAGAAGAAGATGTTCAGAATGCTAAGGAAGATCAACTATTTATTATAACTTATTTTTCTAATAATATTCTAAGTGAGTCTTGGCTGATTGATAGTGAATGCACCAGTCACATGACTTAGAAATTCTCAACCTATACATGCCATCTTGATGCCAATGATGAAGGTTGCTTTTCAATGATATCAGCATGTGAATCAGCAAAAGAAGCGTGGGACATATTGTAAACTATTCATGAGGGATCAAAATTTGTGATAGTTTTGAAACTTCATATGTGGCTGTGACATTTAAAGAGTTAAAGATGGATGAGAGTAAAACTATTGGAGACTTCCATAAGAGATTATGTGACATAGCAAACCAAGCACATCAACTTGGGAAAAAGTATTCGAATCTGAAACTTTTTAAGAAGACATTGAGATCATTGCCTCCGAGATTCATACCAAAAATTGCAGCCATTGAAGAAGCCCATGATATCAATGAATTATCTTTGGATAAGGTAATTGGGATTCTTACCATCTTTGAGATGAATTTGTTGAGAGATAAATGAGAGAAGAATAAAGGATTGGCATTGCAAGCTGAGGTTGGAAAAGTTGTAAATGACTTACGAGATGAATCTGATGAGAATGAGGATATGGAGTTATTGATAAGAAATTTCAACAAGTAGTTAAAGAAATTGAAGAAAGATAGACCCAAGTTTAGGTTAAATGATGTAAGCTCATCAAATAGTAACTTCAAACAATAAGCTAAAACTCAAAATGGTGAAAGAAAAGTGAAGAAAATTCAATGTCATAAGCGTTAAGGCTTAAGGCATGTGCAACCGGAATGCGGTAACACTTTGAAGAAGAGAAAAGAGAAGTCTTATACAAAAACTTAGAGTGAGAATAAATCCAAAAGTTAGTATTGTAGTGAAAAATAATTTGTAAGTAGTGCTGCGTTAGTTGCTTTATACGATAAAAGTCCAGTTTTATGCTTAACAACAACTAAGAATGAAGAAACTGATGATGAAACAATGGATTAAATAGTCCAAAATTATAGGAAAAACTCATATGGATCATCTCAATGTTTAATTTCAGATTATGACAGTGATGACAACGATTTAGATTACAAAAAAGAGGATATTTATGAAGCCAATGAGCTAATATATGTAAAATAGGTGCAAAGATGTAAGAAGAATGAAAAATTAAAGAAAGAAAACTCCTCTATGAATAACATCATTCAAGATTTAGAGAAGAAGTTGTTATCTACAATAGATGAACTTGATGAAACAAAATTGAAGTTAGTCAATACGGAAAAAGGAATAAGAATGCTAAATGGAGGTACCGAAAAATTAGAACAATTATTGGAAATTGGTAAGATTAAAGGAGACTTTCAAGGCATTGACTATAAAGGTAAATGTTCTAAGTTGAATGATGAGAAAATTTATGTAGCTAGATCTGTCCAAGGAGAAACTTCAAGGATGAAATAAAAATTTATACCTATATATCACTTTTGTAAGGTAATTACGCATATAAGGCCAAATTGTTACAAGCTGCTACAAATGATATTTCAATGGGTCAAAACTGAAAATCTAGACATTCTTCGTTAAATTCCCATAGTATCCCATATTACTAAAACATACATGGGTTTAAAAGGATCAATTATAAGTCAAAGACATAGTGAAGGAAAAACAAGAAATTGTCTAGATTCATAGTTAGTTGTTGTTGTTAAAGAAACTGGTTAGACAAAGGATCTGTTAGTTGCTTTTGAGGGAGAAACCAACCAGACATCTGATGAAAAGTTAATGTGACGATAAATAAGGCCAGGTTTGAATTTTTTCGAGGAGCATAGAGATCATGTGCTTTACATTTTTTAAGTAAAATTTGATGTTGGTTAAAAAAAAGGGCTCGAAGGAGTTAACGTCTAGACTTTTGAGTTTTTGATTTATAGGTTTTCTAAGGTTCAAGTGATTGGTATGTGTTTGTCTTTTTCTCATTTTTTGAATAGTATATGTGAAAATGAAGCTCGACCTTATTATTTGAGAGTTTTGATTTTGGATTTTGATTTACAGAGTTATGTCGAGAATATGTTGATGCTTGGTTAGAGACCTATAGGAAGATTCGAGTTTTCTATGATTCAAGTTTTTCACATTTTATCTTGGTTTCTCTCTATATCGTGGGTTGTATGAGTTTGGGCAATATGCATTCATATGATTTATGTGAGGAGAAGATTGGTTAAGTTTGATTATGATTCATTGAATGCATTTTTGGGGTTTCTAAATTTGATCGGTTGTATGCAAATGGCTTTGATGTAAATAAAGATATGTTAGCTAGTGTTTTGACTGGTGGTAAACCATCATCTTGGCATGTTTATGATTCTTCTGTTATATCTACTACTGATTTTTATGCTTCTTTATTCGCTAAGATTGATCGTATTGAAGGCATTCTTCATTTTGGCATTGTTTTATCCTAAGGGAGAGATATAGGACTGTTTATTTTCATATGATATGATTGTTCAATTTAGGGGGATATTTCAAGGTATCTCTATGACTATTAGTCCTACTTTTTGGCATCTTTTTGCCTAAGGGGAGAATGGATGATGTAGTGGCTATAGCTGTTATAGTTAACTGTAGAATTTGGTTGTTTTGTTAACTTCGGATTATTGTTTATTCAGATATTTGACAAGTGCCTATTTGGAAGTTATTTGGAACCTCATGTTCAATTAAGGGGGAGTTTATATGTGGTATGTGCATTTGATGTTGTGTGTCCAATTATCTTCTTAAGAGAGAGTTTCAATATGTGACAAATAATTCCAAAAAGGGGAGATTATTAAGATATGTATTATGACATTTTTAGGCATTATTTGTAATTGTACATCTTTAATTATTTGATGAATATTATTATGATAAATATTCTATCTTATGTGGGACTCTTTAAAGATGAGATTTATTTAGGATAAAAATCCTAGTTATGATAGGATTTAATTAGAATCAAATCACCATATCTTGACGAAGATAAGATGTAAATATTTGGTGATATTTGGACTCTTATTTGACTGCCTATTTTGGGGATAATGGCTAACTAAGGAAACTGATTTCTTTGGTGAAATTATTTATATTGGGCAACTGATTTTTATCTGCTGAGTGTGTGATTTATTAGGGTTGTATTGGTGTCATTTTTTGATGGAGGAACGATGGGCATATGGTGAATTGGCAGCTAGAATTTTTAGAGCTATCTTGGATATTATTTTGTAGTTGATTTTACATTATTATTATCCAACTTTGCAGCTGCATCTTTTTGGCCTTTGAACGACCATTTTTGTGAGGTTTTCATTATTGAGGTTGTGAAATTTTGGTAGCTAGATTTTGTAGTCTTTGTGTGATTACATTAGGCTGCACACTATAGATGAAGTGGTAGTTTTGGTGGTTGTTGTTTGTGATCTGTGATATACGAAAACTCTAGAAGCTTTTGTGATCTTTGAGCTGTTGTTCTTAGTCAATGGTGTGATCTCTGTTGGACTAATTGGGTACTGATTGTATGTCTTTTTGTGGCTATTATTAGTAGGGTGGTATGCAAAAATTCCAACAACTTTTATGGATTTTGCAACTCCGATGTTTGTGACATTTCGATGAAGAAACATTCATTTTATTTGTGGTTTTTCTGCTACTATGTGTGAAGTGTTTCGATGATAATATCGAAAGACTACAGTAGTGTTCTTGACAGACAACTTCCTATTCTTTCATTGATGAAGCGACATATTTAGAGGAGTTGCTTTTTTTCTTAAGTGTTGTCTTTATTTATGTTCATTATTGTTTCTATCACTTAAGTTATTTTATTGTCATCCTTTATTATCAAATATTGTTGAGAAAATCCTCAGTTAGGATTAGTACGAGGAGGTTGTGTTATTGGGTGTCATTTACTTTCATAGGTTGTAAGGATGAGAGATAATGTCAAAGGTTGAATGAGTCGGTTCAATAAAGTCTTGTATAAATCTATTGTCATTAGTGAAAGTATTAAGCTAGGTAGGATGGGCCGAACT
Source organism: Erythroxylum urbanii (assembly GCA_027568935.1). Classification (NCBI taxonomy): domain Eukaryota; kingdom Viridiplantae; phylum Streptophyta; class Magnoliopsida; order Malpighiales; family Erythroxylaceae; genus Erythroxylum; species Erythroxylum urbanii. The sequence continues at coordinate 19,332,325 of JAOQML010000009.1, forward strand.
ATATTACCAAATCTTGGGTGTTGATTTGGTTATTTCGTATTTAATCTTTTTTGTTTTCGTATTTGTCATAAAGCTTAAAGTTGCTGTGGCTGATTTATAATTTGTATAAAAATACATCTTAGCGATTTTCAAGTATGACTAAGACAATGCATTTTTTTTTGGAATTTGAAACTGAAATATATTACCAAAGCTGAAACTTATACACAATCCTTTACAAGGATATCATAAAAAGTTAAACAACAATAAACTATACTACTAGAAAAGTATAACTGATACATCTCAAAACATTAAATAGACCATATCAGTCTAAGTTCTTGGTTGATGTTATCTTGTTTCCCTTTGGCTATCATTGTCTCTCTAATCAAATTAACTATTGTCTTGGCAAGTTCATACTTATGTTATTCCTCTTTCTTATAGATTCTCCTATTCCTCTCCTTTCATATATATTAAATCACCATCTGAAAAGATGTCTTTATAATAAGACTATCTCGTTGGCCCAATTTGGAGTACCGCATGATATCATTCAAAGCTTCATTCCAGTGAAAAGAGAAACTTGGAATTCTAATCAAATTTAAAATTCTGCTCCACGCCGATTTGGTATAGTCACATTCAAAAAACAAATGTTTTCTACTCTCATTTACATGTTTACACAAAACGCAAAGGGGATCAAAACTTTCGAACTAACGGTCCTTCATTCTCAACCTATTCTTAATAGTTAACCATAAGAAAATAGTAGATTTTGGACTTAAAACCTGCTTCCACAAAACTTCAGCCCACGGGACTGCTTTCAGAGGTGCCCTCTTTATAATGTGAGCAGATTTGTTCGTGAAAACACCACTATTATGGGCAGCTCATATTGCCTTATCCAACTTAGTACTGGTTTGCAACCCAGAAACGTAGTTATCCAGTAGGTGAAAAAACCTGAAATTATTCATCCTGTCCCTCTCCCGAAAGAACCATGCAACTTTACCCTCCTTAGGAATCCTATTTTGTAAAGCTTGTAAGTCAGTACGAAGCCATAAAGGACTGAAAATGGTCCAGTTATCAAACTAAAAACTAATATCTTCATCATTCCCTACCCTATACTTTATAAAAGGATAAATCTTTTCCCTAAGGTTCAAAATGCTCTTCAAAATCCAAGAGTAATCATACCTCACCTGAGGTTGCCAAAAACTTTGGCCATTAAGGTGGTAAGTTTGCACCTACTTAACCCATAATGCTTCTTTATCAACAAATAATTTCCACATCTTCTTCATTAGTAAAACCCTTTACATTTGCATAATCGAGACAATTCCCAATCTCCTTGTTTTTTTGGAAAAATAATTTCGCTCCACTTGACCTTGACCATTTTGTTGTTTTCATATTTTCCATTTTATAAAAAATATTTTAACAACCTCTCTATTTCTTTGATCACTTTCTTAGGAATTACCAAGTGAGCTGCGCAGTGGACATGCATACTGTTCAAAACCGACATAATGAGGGCAACTCTAGCAGTTAGTGATAAGAATCTATTCTACCAAGCATATATTCTAGCTTTTAATTTCTCCAACAAAAGCATAAAATCTTAAAATTTTGGCTTACCTGAAGTAATAAGGACTCCCAAGTATCGGCAAGGAGTTTCCTGAAGAGAAAACCCCACCAAATTGTTTATCCACTCTAGAGTCCTAACATCTGAGGAAACGTAAACTCCACTCTTCTGCACATTCATCTTCATCCCCGACCATCCTGAAAAAGCATTCACCAAATACATAATCATCGTAATGACATATGGTTTGGCCTTGCAAAGCAGAATCACATCATCAGTGTAAAGCAAATATGATAATTTCAGTTCCCTACAGTTATAGTGATACTGAAATAGACCATTACTTTCCACAATTTTGGATACTAGTCTAGATAATTTGTCCATAGCTAGAGTGAATAGGTAAGGGGAGAGAGGATCCCCTTACCTAATCCCTCTAGTATTAAGAAACGATTTCGTAGGAATCCCATTGACTAAAACACTCATCGAAGTAGTTTGAATGCATTCAAGTTTTATCTTGGTTTCTCTCTATATCATAGGTTGTATGAGTTAGGGCAATATGCATTCATATGGTTTATGTGAGGAGAAGATTGGTTAAGTTTGATTATGATTCGTTGAATGCATTTTTGGGGTTTCTAAATTTGATCAGTCGTATGCAGATGACTTTGATGTAAATAATGATATGTTGGCTAGTGTTTTGACTGATGGTTATGATACATCCGTTGTATCTACTACTGATTTTTATGCTTTTTTATTCGGTAAGATTGATCGTATTTAAGGCATTCTTCATTTTGGCAATGTTTTATCCTAAAGGAGAGATATAGGACTATTTATTTTCATATGATATGATTGTTCAATTTAGGGGGAGATTTCAAGGTATCTCTATGACTATTAGTCCTACTTTTTGGCATCTTTTTGCCTAAGGGGAGAATGGATGATGTAGTGGCTATGGCTGTTGTGTTTACCTGGAGAACTTCGTTGTTTTGTTAACTTCAGATTATTGTTTATTTAGATATTTGCCAAGTGCTTATTTGGAAGTTATTTGGAACCTCATGTTCGATTAAGGGGGAGTTTATATGTGGTATGTGCATTTGATGTTGTGCGTCCAATTATCTTCTTAAGAGGGAGTTTCAATATATGACAAATAATGCCAAAATGGGGAGATTATTAAGATATATATTATGACATTTTAGGAATTATTTGTAATTGGACATCTTTAATTATTTGAGGAATATTATTATGATAAATATTCTATCTTACGTGGAACTCTTTGAAGATAAGATTTATTTGGGATAAAAATCCTAGTTATGATAGGATTTAATTAGAATTAAATCACCATATCTTGACGAAGATAAGATATAGATATTTGGTAATATTTGGACTCTTATTTGGCTGCCTATTTTGGGGATAATGGCTAACTAAGGCAACTGATTTCTTTGGTGATATTATCTACATTGGGTAGCTGATTTTTATCTACTGAGTGTGTGATTTATTAGGGTTGTATTGGTGTCATTTTTTGGTGGAGGAAAGATGGGCATATGGTGAATTGGCAGCTAAAATTTTTAGAGCTATCTTGGATATTATTTTGTAGCTGATTTTACGTTATTATTATCCAACTTTGCAGCTGCATCTTTTTTGCCTTTAAATGACCATTGTTGTGCGGTTTTCATTGTTGAGGTTGTGAAATTTTGGTAGCTAGATTTTCTAGTCTTTGTGTGATTACGTTGGGCTGCACACTATAGATGAAGTGGTAGTTTTGGTGGCTGTTGTTTGTGATCTGTGATATACGAAAACTCTAGAAGCTTTTGTGATCTTTAAAGTTGTTGTTCTTAGTCATCTACGAAAACTCTAGAAGCTTTTATGATCTTTGAAGCTGGTGTTCTTAGTCAATGGTGTGATTTTCTATTGGGCTGATTGGGTATTAATTGTATGTCTTTTTGTGGCTGTTATTAGCGGTGGTGTTATGCGAAAATTCCAGCAACTTTTATGGATTTTGCAGCTCCGATGTTTATGACATTTCGGTGAAGAAACATTTATGTTTATTTGTGGTTTTTCTGCTACTGTGTGTGAGGTGTTTCGATGATAATACCGAAAGACTACATTAGTGTTCTTGGTGGACAACTTCCTATTCTTTCGTTGATGAAGCGACATATTTAGGGGAGTTGCTTTTTGTCTCAAGTGTTGTCTTTGTTTATGTTCATTATTATTTCTATCACTTAAGTTATTTTATTCTCATACTTTATTATCAAATATTGTTGAGAAGATTCTCGGTTGAGGTTAGTACGAGGCGGTTGTGTTATTGGGTGTCATTTACTTTCACAGGTTATGAGAATGAGGGATAATATCAAAGGTTGAATGAGTCGGTTCAATAAAGCCTTGTATAAAACTATTGTCATTAGTGAAAGTATTAAGCTAGGCAAGGTGGGCCGAACTGCATTACCAAATCTTGGGTGTTGATTTGGTTATTTCGTATTTGTTAGAAAGCTTATAGTTGCTGTGGCTGATTCAAAATTTGTACAAAAATACATCTTAGAGATTTTCAAGTATGAATAAGACAATGCATTTTTTTTTTGGAATTTGAAACTGAAATATATTACCAAAGCTGAAACTTATACACAATCCTTTACAAGGATATTATAAAAAGTTAAACAACAATAAACTATACTACTACAAAAGTACAACTGATACATCTCAAAACATTAAATAGACTATATCAGTCTAACTTCCTAGTGATGCTATCTTATTTCCCTTTGGCTGTCATTGTCTCTCTAATCAAATTAACTATTGTCTCGGCAAGTTCATGCTTATGTTGGTCCTCTTTCTTATAGATTCTCCTATTCCTCTCCTTCCATATATAGTAGATCACCATCTGAAAAGATGTCTTAATAATAAGACTATCTTGTTGGCCTCATTTGGAGTACTGCATGATATCATTCAAAGCTTCATTCCATTCAAAAGAGAAACTTGGAATTCTAATCAGATTTAAAATTCTGCTCCACACTGATTTGGTATAGTCACATTAAAAAAACAAATGATTTCTACTCTCATTTACATGTTTACACAAAACGTAAAGGGGATCAAAACTTTTGAACCAACGGTCATTCATTCTCAACCTATTCTTAATAGTTAACCGCAAGAAATAGTAGATTTTGGACTTAAAACTTGCTTCCACACAACTTTAGCCTACGGGACTGCTTTCAGAGGTGCCTTCTTTATAATGTGAGCATATTTGTTTATGAAAACACCACTATTATGGGTAGCTCATATCGCCTTATCCAACTTAGTACTGGTTTGTAACCTAGAAACGTAGTTGTCCAGTAGGTAAAAAAACCTAAAATTATTCATCCTATCCCTCTCCCGAAAGAACCGTGCAACTTTAACCTCCTTAGGAATCTTATTTCGTAAAGCTTGTAAGTCAATCCGCAACCATAAAGGACTTAAAATGGTCCAGTTATAAAACTAAAAACTAATATCTTCGCCATTCCCCACCCTATACTTTATAAAAGGATAAATCTTTTACCTAAGGTTCAAAATGCTCTTGAAAATCTAGGAGTAATCACTCCTCAGCTGAAGTTGCCAAAAACTTTGGCCATTAAATCGGTAAGTTTGGACCCACTTAACCCACATTGCTTCTTTATCAACAAATAATTTCCATATCTTCTTCATTAGTAAAACCCTTTGCATTTGCATGATCGAAATAATTCCTAATCTCCTTGTTTTTTTGGAAAAATAACTTCGCTCCACTTGACCTTGGCCCTTTTTCTATTTTCATATTTTCCATTCCATAAAAAGGATTTTAACAACCTCTCCATTTCCTTGATCACTTTCTTAGGTATTACCAAGTGGGCTGCCCAGTGGACATGCATCCTATTCAAAACCGACATAAAGAGGGCAACTCTAGCAGCTAGTGATAAGAATCTATTCTGCCAAGCATATATTCTAGATTTCAATTTCTCCAACAAAGGCATAAAATTTTCAAATTTTTGCTTACCTGAAGTAATAGGGACTCCCAAGTACCAGAAAGGAATTTCCTAAAAAGAAAACCCCACCAAATTGCTTATCCACTCTAGAGTCCTAACATCTGAGGAAACATAGACTCCACTCTTCTGCACATTCATCTTCATCCCTGACCATCCTAAAAAAGTATTCACCAAATTCATCATCATCGTAATGACATGTGGTTCGGCCTTGCAAAATAGAATCACATCATCAGCGTAAAGCAAATGTGATAATTTCAGTTCCCTACATTTATAGTGATACTGAAACAAACCATTACTTTCCACAATTTTGGATACTAGTCTAGATAATTCGTCCATAGCTAGAGTGAATAGGTAAGGGGAGAGAGGATCCCCTTACCTAATCCCCCTAGTATTAAGAAACAGTTTCTTAGGAATCCCATTGACTAAAACACTCATCGAAGTAGTTTGAATACATTGTAGGATCCACTGGCAGAGTTGTGATGGTAGACCAATGGCTTCCAAACAATTTCTTAAAAAACCCCAGCTAATGGTGTCATAGGCTTTAAATAAATCAATCTTTAATGCGCAGCTCTTAATCTTTTTACCAGTGTGGTATTCGCCTAATAAGTCTTGAAGTATCAATATATGATCCTCATTGCTTCTCGATGGAAGGAAAGCTCCTTATGTCATATTTACCCCCTCAAACAACAGTGCTTTCAATCTGTCAACCAATAAAGATGTTATAATCTCATAAACAGTTGAGCAATATGAAATTAGACGATAATCTGTGGTCATCTTGGGTCTTTCCTTCTTTGGAATCAGACGAATGAACGTGTGGTTCATCTCCTTCAATAATGATCCAGAAGAGAAAAACTCTAGCACTGCATCAGTTAATAGAGGTCCTGTTATATTCCAAGTTTGCTGAAAAAATCTATCAAATATCTGTCTGGACCAGGCGATTTAGAACTATGTAGCCGAAATAACACCTCTTTCACCTGCTGAGCAGTGAAAGGGGCATTTAGCATCTCCAGGGTATCTCAACTTAGACAAAAATCTAGCACATTTTTAACTCCAAATTTGTTCTGGATCTTATTATTTTTTGACTTAGTTCATTGTGATATTTGGGGCCTATATAAAACAAAATCCCTTTCCAGATCTCATTATTTTTTGACTATAGTGGATGACTTTAGCCGAGAAACATAAGTATCTCTTATAAAGCATAAGTCAGAAACTAGAACATATTTACTGCAATTTTTTAATTGGGTTTACACAGTTTAATTTACGAGTTAAAATCATATGAATAGATAATGACCTAGAATTCTCTCGCAATGATTTAAAGAATCATTATTGTGGAGCACCAAACTATTCGTACATACACACCCCAACAAAATGAAGTTATAGAGTGCAAACATAGGCACCTTTTACAAGTTGCTCAAACATTGCGATTTAAAGTGCATCTTTCGATTACATTTTAGGGTGAGTGCATTCTTACTGTGGCATATTTAATTAATCGTATGCCACTTTCTGTCTTACAAAATAAAACCTCATTTGAGGTCTTACTTGGAAAGAGCCCCACTTATGATCATTTGAGGTGTTTTGGATGTCTTTGTTATTGACATGTAAATGATGAGGCATGAGACAAGTTTGCACCAAGTGCCAAACTAAGTGTTTTTGTTGGGTATTCAAATGGAAAAAAGAGATACAAGATTTTTTATCTTAAGGGTAAAAGAATTCATGTTTCTCGGGGTTTCCAATTCTTGGAAGAAACATTTCCATTTGCAGTGGTTGATCAAACAAATACATCAAGTAATTCTTCTAGTTGTGTGATTGAATCTACATCACCAAGCACTCCATATGAATCGAAAATAATTGTGTCACATTTATTTTATTCTCCTTTTCCTGTAGGTAGTGAAACTGAATCTATTGGGACAAAGTAACCAGCATCACAAACTCTTAACACGTGATGAAAATGCTTGTTCAGGAACCCTTCCTTATCAATACAAATGGTAGTGACAGGTGTTACGTCACTTATCTAGTTATAAGTACACCTTTCCCCCCTCTTTTACTCATGTAAACATGGCGCCGCACTCATCCTCTCCTTCAGCTAACTCACTGGTACATCCTCTTTTCTAATCTATCTTATTCTAAATTTTTTTACACTCAAATTGCATTCTTAGTGGCCATCTCATCAGTCGATGAGCCGAATTTGTTTTCTAGGGCAGTAAAATTTCAACATTGAGAAGAGAGGCAATGGACAAAGAAATTTCAGCTTTAGAACTCATACATGGACTTTGGAGCCATTACATGCCATTGACTCAAAATGGGTCTACAAAGCCAAGCATAAGTTTGATGGAGGTATTGAGACCTACAAAGCTTGTCTAGTTGCCAAGGGTTGTACCCAAGTTGAGGGCTTTGATATTCACGGGACTTTTACTCTAAATTCCAAATTAGTTACTGTTTAATGCTTGTTAGCTCTTGCCTCATTTAAGAAATGGGAACTGTACCAGCTAGACGTGAATAATGCATTCTTGCTTAGAGATATTTAGAAGAAGAAGCATACATGAAGATTCCAAAGGCTTTGCTAAACAGAGGGAGCAACGATTTTCCTGATTACGAAAATCTTTGTATGGCCTCGTCAAGCATCTCGTAATTGGTACCAAAATTTCACCACCTCACTTCTTGACGATAGTTTTTGACAACCGGATGTGGATCATTAGTTATTCAATTTTTCTCGTAACGATTCATTCATTGTTGTTCTCATATATGTGGATGGCATTATCATTATAGGAATAGATTCCACTCATATGTTGTTAGAAAGGCCTAACTCACTCTTAAAAATTAACTTGAGAGGGTAGGTTTGCACACTATTATAAATGCCTAAATGCACTCATACTTGTCCGATGTGGGATTCTTGACACACCCCTCTTAGCTTAAATTAGGGCTGGACATCTGTTGAACATATTGAACAAAGGATAGAATCGGGTACTATCTCAAACCATCGAGACAAACTGACTCTAATACCATGTTGAAAGGCCTAACTTACCCTCAAAAGTTAGCTTGAGAGTGGAAGTTTGTACACTATTATAAATGACTGAATGTACTCATACTTGTCCAATTTGAAATTCTTGACATATGTTTAAGCTAAAATGTTATTTAGATGTCGAATTTCACATAAAGATCTTGGAAAACTTAAATGCTTTCTTGGAATTGAGGTGTCATGGTCTCCTACAACAATTGCTCTAAGCCAACACAAGTATGTCCTTAATATTCTAGTTGATACTGGTCTTATTAGTTGTATACCAACCAAATTTCCCATGGAGCAACACCATACGCTCTCCCTTGATTCTGGTGAACTATGTGATGATCCTGAACAGTATCGTCGTTTAGTGGATCGTTTGCTGTGCTTCACTATCCTTCACCCAAACATTAGTTATACAATGCATGTCCTTAGTCAATTTATGCTTTCTCCACAACAGCCTTACCTTGATACTGCTTACAGGATACTACATTATCTCAAAGGAGCTCCAAGATAAGTTCGTTCAACTGGCTTATTGTTGTTACAAGTTTATTGTGATGTAGACTGGGTAGGCTGCCCGATGACACAACGATCGACTACTGGCTATATTATCTTCCTTGGCTCTTCCCTAATTTCGTAGAGATCTAAGAAACAAATGGTTGTTTCAAGTTCTTCTGTCGAAGCAGAATCCCGTGCTATGGCTACTACAATTAGTGAAATCATATAGTTACTAAGGCTATTGCAAGACCTTGGGGTGAGCCACAATGGGTTAGTTTCTTTATTTTGTGATAACCATACTGCCATTTATATTGTAGCTAATCCGCTCTTTCATGTGCGTATAAAGCGCATAGAAATAGATTGTCTTTTCTTTCAACAATACATTCAGTTGCAAACTATTGCAACTCAACCTGTTTCTTCCAAAAAAAACATGGTCGATATATTTTCCAAAGCACTATGGTGTGATCGATTTCATGGCTTGCTATTCAAGTTGGGGATTCCGAACCTCCATGCTCAAACTTGAAGGGGAGTATCAGCAGATATCATAAAAGAAAGTTGACTAGGAAATTATAGGAATAAACAATTATGGACACAAGCATAATTTGTGGTATATTCTTTTCTGAGTTTGTTTAAATTTCCTATAATAATTGATTATCTTCCATTGTTGCTCTAACAGAACCTTTATATATACACACAATCAATAAGATACATCCTTTTAAGTTATTTTATTTTCAGACCGTACCAGTTTTATCAACCCTACACTCTGGAAGACAAGTCCCCTGAAGCTAGTTATGAAGTTGGTTCTAAAGTTGCTATCTGGTGCGGGTTCAGTTGCTCACCTACTTCTTTGCTCAAGCAACAACTTCCAGATTTAACATTCAAAATTTCTTCAACAGCTATTGAATCTTTGCTTCTGCTTTAAAGAAAAATGAAGAAAAAGATTGGATTTTCCCTATAATGTACTGATTGTATCTTCTGTGGAATGTTGTAAATTTCTCTCTTGTAATCTATGTAAATTTCTCACAAGCGTTTGTAAGGTATTAGTTTGAGCTATAACTGTAAGATTCTGCTAACACTTTATCAGTGGGATTTCACACCAAATTATGTTTTTCTCCACTCCAAGTTTCTTACCATTAATCTCACAATACTCTCAACACTCACTCTCAACACTTAAGAAGAACAACAGAGAAAAAATGCAAGTAGAAGTCACACAAGAAAGATGAAGTTTTTTTCATTCATACTATTTCTGCAACTGTTTCATTACATTAAAAACTGATCTGGAGCCTCTCATGTTGGCTCACACATTTTGTGCCATTTTTACATCAATGGCTAAAAATTAAAAAAGCAAAAAACCAAGGAGCAAGATGTTGATAAGTATCTCACTCTTATTGATTGCTCAGAAAAATAAAACAGATGTTTGTCTGAACTTTCTAACAAAATCTGACAATGCTTCAGCTAAGAGAATAAAACTGCAGAGGAAGACAAAAAATTGATACTGTTGGGACCACAGGTTGCATGACTTCAGATGTGAGCTTCTTGTAATCACTTTGATGGTAATTAAGAAATTAATTCTGATTTTCTTGGCTTCAGTTGACTCCTTTTCCATCTTCCTTGGAAACTTGACTTCTACTTCAGGTTTTTCTCTTCAGCTGATGCAAAGTCAACTTTGTGCTTGCTTCACACTTTCTGCTTCCTTTTCCTTCAGCTTCCCTTTGCTTGTTGCTTCAACCTCTTCACTTTTCTTGCACTGATCTTCAATCAATTTTATTATGCTCTTTAGATCTATACACTTCTGAATTGCTCCCAATATCATCATTTCCAACTTTCTTTTATGCACAGGAGCCTTGTTCATTACTTTGCCTTTCTTCCTCACCTTCACTGAACCAGTTAGATCCTCTACAAGTTTCTGCATTGCAGGCTCCATGAAACAACACAATTCAACAGCTCCTCCTTTGTTTCGTGGAGCCTGCATACCTATCAATTTTCTCAAAGCCTCAAATCTCCATCTTGGCAAGGCTTTAGTGAATATGTCAGCTAACTGAAAACTTGTCCTGTAGAAAGCCATCTTGATCTCTTTTTCTTCAATTAATTCCCTAATATAATGGTATTTGACTGTCATGTGTTTGGTCCTCATGTGATCCGAAGGATTTTCAGACATGGAAATTGCTGCACTTGAATCACAATAGATGGTGACGCCCTTTTCTTTCAGCTCACCTACATCCATCAGGATCTTCTTCACCCGCTGGACTTGTTTAGCAGCCATATTTATTGCCACATACTCAGCCTCTACTGTTGATTGAGCAACACTCTTCTATTTTTTTAAACTCCAAGTAAAAATTCCTGATCCCAAGCTACAACAATATCCACTTCTGCTTTTGCATTCCTCACTTCCAGCATAACTTGCCTCACTAAAAGCCTATAGCTCCACCTTTTCTCCTCTTCCATACCAGATCCCGTAATTGACAGTATGCTTAACATATCTAATTATCCTTCTAGCATAAATAGCATGTTGTCTTGAAGGATTATGACAGAAACTTGCCATAATATTTACAACACACATGATATCTGGTCTAGAAGCACTCAAATACAACAATGAGCCTATCATGCTTCTGTAGTAAGTCACATTGAATTGTTCACCTGGTTTGGTTGCTTCTAGTTTCAGCTGATGCTCTATGGGAGTTGTCATGCCACTACTATCCTTTAAGCTAAACTTTTCAATCAGCTCCTCTGCATATTTCCTTTAGTGAATGAAGATTTCCTCACTTCTTTGATCTACTTCCAATCCCAAAAAATATCTCATTTCTCCTAAATTAGTCATCTGAAATTCAGACTTCATTATATATTTGAAGTCTTCTATCAGCTTGTTCTTGGTTCCTATTATCAGTAAATCATCAACATACAAGGAACAAATCAATTTTTCTCCCTCACTGTTTTTTACATACAGTTTAGCTTCACTTTTGCTTCTCTTGAAACCATTCTCCATCAGATAACCATTGATCCTTGAATACCATGCTCTTGGAGCTTGTTTCAGCCCATATAGGGCCTTAACTAGCTTGTAAACTTTCTGCTTTTGTCCCTTTTTTACATACCCTTCTGGTTGCTTCAAATAAACTTCTTCATCAAGCATTCCATTTAGGAATGAACTTTTCACATCCAATTGGTGCACCCTCCATCCTTTGTTTTCTCCCAATGCCAACAGTAGTATCACAGTATCTATCCTTGCTACTGGTGCATAGGTTTCAGTATAATCCACTCTATATTCCTGCTTATAACCCCTCACAACCAACCTAGCCTTATGCTTATTGACAGACCCATCCGGATTCAATTTTGTTTTGTAAATCCACTTCGAGTCCACTACTTTAGTTTCTGGACTGGGCAGATCAACTAACATCCAAGTCCCATTTTCCTCTATTACTCTTATCTCTTCATCCATTGGACCTTGCCATACTCCTTGTTTGATTGCCTGATTATAAGTCTTTGGTTCGAATTCTACAGGCAAAGCATATTCAGTCATTGCTAGACTTTCATGTATCTCCTCTACATCAGCTGCATTGTACCTGAAATCAAAAAAGGGGTTAGTTTCTGCATAAATGGAAGCCAGATCCCTCTCCTTGTGTGCACTATATGAACTTGATGACTCCTCCTGAGCTGGTGACCTGAACTCCTCTCTTCCTGGTACTGTATCATATTCTGAATCTGGTACAATCTCCTCCAGTAATCCTTCACTTCCTGTACTGGTTGCATCTTGTGCTTCCAGCTGAGTTGATTCCATTTGAGGTCTTCTGTCCACTAGATGGATTGACTCATCTGCATCATGCATTTCTTGGTCTATAACACTTCTCCAGCTTCCTTCACCACTGGACTCACCTATAGGTAAGTCAATTCCAACCCTTCTTGATTTCTATACTATAAGTTCTTCCCATTTCCAGCTTTCATTCTCATCAAATTTCGCATCTCTAGATACCAACATCTTCCTTGTTTCAGGGTTATAAGTTCTATATCCTTTTGATTCAGCACTATAACCCATCATTTGTTAGGCCCGAATCTTTTAGTAAGCATGAATTAAATGATTTTGGTGATTTTGTTGGATAAATTATATTCTTTTATTAGAGTTAATTAATTAAGTCAAGTTTAGGAGGATTATTTTAGAAGTATGGTGCGCATGTATGGGCAGAAGTATGGTAGGCGTGTACGGGAGAGAAAAGAAGAGAAAGAACAGAAGAAGAGAGGTTTCGGT
>JAOQML010000009.1:19370222-19388278 GCA_027568935.1 Erythroxylum urbanii
GATTTATATTACTTGTCGACGGGGTGCGCTTGCCTCTAATTGGTCTAGATAGAATTTAATTTATATTGTTTTGTTTAAACCGCAACACAGTCTCATGGTGGTAGCGATGTTTATTCTTCCATCATCTGCCAATATTATGAGAAGCCGAGACATACAGTTCATCACTGTTTTAAGCTTCATGGATGACCTAACAACAATAACCCTTTAGCCTATAACATTCAAAAGCCAGCTGAGCCTTCTTCCAATAAGTGGATTGTTGATTCTGGTGCCTCTCATCACATCACCAATGATCTTCATAATCTTTCACTTGCAAACCCCTATGATGGTTCTGATCATCTGGTAGTCGACAATGGTACTAAATTACTGACTACTAACACTAGTACCACCATCGTCACTACTTCAACTAAACCTTTATCTTTATCTGATGTTTTACATGTCCCTACCCTCAAACATAATTTACTTTTGGTTTCTAAGCTCTACACTGCTAATAATGTTTCAGTTGAATTCTTCTCCACTCATTTTCAAGTCAAGGATGTCACAATCAAAGAGGTACTGATGCAGGGTCACTATGCTGATGATTTGTATTACACTTCTCTATCGAAGAAGCTCTATCCTGCATATGTTGCTACCCACGTCTCTTTTCGAAACTGGCATCACATCTTAGGCCATCCAACTGAACCAATTCTTCAACATCTAAATAAGCGTTTTTCTCTTCGTATTCGTAACAGTCCTTCGAGTGCTTGTGTGTCTTCTGCTTGTGCTAAAAGCCATAAACTGACCTTTTCAAATAAGCATCTGTCTAGTACTCGTCCTTTTCAGTTGCTATTTAGTGATGTTTGGGGTCTGGCTCCTGTTCAATTCATTGATGGTTTTCGTTATTATGTAGTGTTTGTTGATCATTTTTCCAAATACATTTGGTTGTACCCCATTCGACGTAAATTTGAAGTGCTATCCATTTTCACATGATTTAAATCTCTAGTTGAAAACTTCTTTAACACTAAAATCACATTTGTCTATAGTGATAATGGTGGTGAATATGTTGCTCTTAAAACTTTTTTGGGTCATCATGGGATCACACATTTTACTAACCCTCCGTATATACCTGAGTTAAATGGAACAGCTGTAAGACATCATCAACATATTGTCGAAACTGGTCGAGCCCTCCTTCATCAATCCAAACTGCCACCCACCTTCTGGACTCATGCTTTTCAAATAGCTGTATATCTTATCAACAGATTACCTACACCAATTCTCCAAATGCACTCCCCATATAAGGTTTTACACAAATCCCCACCCGATTATCATCACCTTCATTCATTTAGTTGCTTATGTTTTCCTTGGCTTAGACTTTATACACATCACAGATTACAACAACGTTCTACACCTTGCATATTTATAGGTTATTCAACTTCACAATATGCCTATCTTTGTTATGCAATCACTCACAAAACATACATATCTAGACATGTCACTTTTTATGATAATTCTTTTCCTTATTATCGTCTTTATAACTTCCCTCCTCTGCTCACATCCACCACTGCCTTATCTCTCACCTCACCTCAAGCAGTCATTCCACTTCTTGACTTCACTCTATTTGTACCTGCCTCTAGTTCACGTAAGTCACATACAGAGTCATCCCTACCTTCACTTACGGGTCTGTCACAACATGATCTGTCGAACTCCATCACCCCATTTCTTGCACCAACAGCTTCAAACCAATTGGATACTGTGCAAATACCACCTGTTCATACGGAAGGGGACTGTAATATTACTCATCATATCACAGACAACGTTGTATCAGTGCCCTCCTTGCCTACTGCCTCCTTGACTGCACCAACAAACTTGTCACAGTTATCAGATCACCATGCACCACCTTCTTCAGTTGTTCCTGCCACCACAAACAAACACCCGATGCAAACCCGAGCCAAGAACAACATTCATAAACCATAAAAGATATATCAGGTTAGCAAACATCCACTACCAGTTAATCTTAAACCATCGTGTATTTCACAGGCCATGAAAGATACATTATGGAGGACCTGTATGAACGAGGAATTTGATGCCCTCATCAATAATTACACGTGGGATCTTATTCTAGCACCTCAGGGCAATAACATTGTTGGAAACAAATGGTTATATAGGATCAAAAGAAACCTAGAAGGTTCTGTGGCCCACTATAAATCACGGTTGGTTGCAAAAGGGTTTACACAAACCCCAGGTTTAGATTTTCATGAAACATTTGCTCCAGTTATCAAACCCTATAATCTTAAAATCATTTTTACAATTGCCATTGCTCACAGTTGGTCCATTCATCAAATGGACCAACTAATGCCTTTTTACAGGGAGCCTTAACATAAACTATTTATATGCAACAGCCACCAGGGTTTATCCATCTTGATCATCCAGATTTTGTTTGTAAATTACGGAAGGCAATTTATGATCTTCGTCAGGCTCCTCGTGCTTGGTATGATTCACTGAAGAACTTCATTCTCTCATATGGTTTTCGCAACAGTATTAGTGATTCATCATTATTCATTTATAACAATAATGGTGTTGTTGCCTATTTTCTGGTTTATGTGGATGATCTCCTACTCACTGACAATTCATCAACGTTCTTATCAAAATTCATTACTGATTTATTGACTAAATTCTCGTTAAAACAACTGGCATTTTTGTCTTATTTTTTGGGGATTGAAATTATTCCTACTGCTACTGGCTTATTTCTCTCACAGCATAAGTACATCAGGGACATTCTAGAACGCTTTGGTATGACTAAAGCAAAACCGGCGTCCAACCCTTATTCCTTTCAACTCCACTACGCCTTGATGACGATACTGCTTCTATAAATGTCTCGGTTTATAAACAAATGGTTGGGTCTCTTCAGTATTTAACTCATACAAGACCGGATGTGGTATTTTCGGTGAACAAACTTGCTCAGTTTATGCATGCTCCTACAGTCACTCACTTACAACAAGTGAAACAGGCGTATCGCTATCTCAAAGGTACAATACAGTTTGGGTTACAACTTCATAAGCTGAAACAAATGGCTCTTCAAGTATTTGGAACCCTTCCGTTACCTCTTCAAGCATATAGTGATGCCGACTGGGCTGGCAACAGTGATGACAAAACCTCTACCTCAGCTTATCTTGTCTACTTTGGTGGGAATCCAGTCTCATGACACTCCAAACGATAGCGCACCGTTACATGTTCCTCAACTGAAGCTAAGTATCGTTCCCTTGCAACGACGATGGCTAAGCTTTAATGGTTGCAAAACTTATTATCTGAAATTCATCTTCCTTTTAAAGGGTCACTGGTTCTCTTCTGTGACAATCTCGGAAATACGTATTTATGCAAGAACCCGGCTTTTCATACTAGAATGAAGCATGTTGCCCTGGATTATCATTTTGTGCGTCAACTTGTTCAAACGGGGAAATTGACCGTTGCTCACATTTCGACCCATGATCAAATAGTTGATGCCCTTACCAAGCCATTGACTTCTCGACGACATGTGTTAAGACACAAGATGCATGTTCTCGACAGAGTCATGCTCTTGCGGGGGCATATTAAGGACCAATCTCAGCCTACGAACTTTTTACTGTACCTAATTATTGTTGGACTATAACCACTTACGATTCAGCTATAACAACTTATTGTTATGTGACCGTTGCTTCTAGCTGCATGTACATAATTCTTCTTTTAAACTCATTGTACAAAATGAAAGAGATACGACAATATTCATTCCATTGCCTTGTCTGTGATTTCTCTATATAGATACCATTATTATCATCTCTATAATGACGTTTCGAGTCTCTTGCCTAATGTGGTAAAGATCTGGTAACCAATCGAAGTGGTTTTCCAGAACATTTTTAACGAAAGATGGTGAACTGCACGTCAATTACGAGGGCAAATGTATGTATTATGGATTAGGACGTATCGTAAGGTTCATTAACCGGGCAGAACTCTTATCACCTTTATTTGTATCTTTCGAAATTATACCTTTATTTGTCTGTTATGATACGATGTCATTCTTGTTTGAATTCTAGAACAACGTTTGCAGGTTTAGTTAACCTCTTAATCTCACGAATTCAAGCTATAGTTAAAAAAAAAGTTAGGTATTGGTAACTTTTTTGTATCTAACGTGCAGGTCGTTCTTAAAATTTATAAGCCTGAACAACGTAAAAACAAGATTCTTTATGAACATTTCAAGTAGGTCTTAAAAGAGAACATTTCATGTGCAGTGGTATGGATTCCAGAAGAGTCATGGTTTGATGCTCGCATGTCTCCGATCGTTTATACTTCCTTCTGGAGTCTGATGATTGGATTTGTTTCTCGGGAGACTCGGACAACTATTTAATATATATAAAAGCATTTGTTTTGGATGTTGCCTCTGATCTTCAAGAGTAGTGACAATACAGAGCATATTATATTTTACATGTCAAATATCTTATTCAATGCAGGCCGTGGTGGCTAATATCGAAAGATCAACATCATCGGCACTGTCTTGTTCATGTATTATTGCCGCTGTCTTCGTCAATTTCCATGTCTGGGTGATGATCGAAGATTACATATAACCCTCTTGTCACAATTGTGGGTGAATTGGCCGATTAAATTCTTTACTTTCAGATGTCACTTGCCTTGGTCCCTTCCACTTCATTCGACTTCGATGGAACCCAAGATGGTCTTTATAGTCCTCTCGGAGGATGTGATCAGAGAGAAATGGAAAGAAGACAAGAACAGTTCTCTTTAGTGGAGGAACCGAGACGGTCGCCTTCTCTATGTCTTCTTCCTGCAAAGAAAACAAACTATCTGCCGCTGGATGAGTACTTAGACTCTTGTTTTGCAGCACCAAGGCCGCCACTGCGCGAGATCAGAAAGCTTGAGAATACCTTCAAACATGCTAAAAGTTTGGTAGAGTCATCGACTGTGTCATTTTCGCTGGAGCTTCTTAACAGCTACGGTACTGGAATTAAGACACTGAACCTGACACAGTTGAATGATGCTAAAGATAAAGCTTGTTCAGGGAGTAAATGGAACTTGTCGACAGAAGAGACCATGAGAGTTGCTGGAGTAAGATACATACAGTTCTCTGACCAAAGCTACGACGAGTTCTCCATACTCGTGCACCCTTTCGGATATGCTTTGACGGGTCTCTCCGAGCAAGAAATATGGAATGTAGAACTTGCCCATCTTCTCTTAGCAGCCGCTGAGAAGGTCGGATTCCGACAATTTGATCCTGCAAGCAGATTGCTGTCTCGTTGTGAATGGATTGCATCTAATAAAGCCAACCCTGTTCAGAGAGTTGTGTACTGCTTTGCTGAAGCTCTGCGAGAGATGATTGATAAGGATGCAGGAAGGTCAATACCGAAGCCCTTGGGGTGCCAAACTCCTCATGGGTTAAGCACAAGTGCAGCTTTCCTTACCCACCACCAAAATGTTCCATTAATTCCAGTGATTCAGCTCACAACAACCCAAACCATAATCGAAAACATTGGATCAGCCAGAAAGCTCCATGTGATCGATCTTGAAATTAGGAGCGGAATCCAGTGGACAGCTTTGATGCAAGCACTTGTAGAACGACAACCCCCAATTAGACATTTTAAAATAACAGCTGTTGGTCGCTTAAGACACAGAGACAGGATACATGAGACCGGTAAGAGATTGGAAAATTTTGCCGAGTCCATGAACATCCCTTTCTCATACAAGGTAGCTTACTACTCGAGTTGGAATGAGATCAGGGAAGAGCAATTTGATTTAGCAGCAGATGAGTCTCTAATAGTTTTCGCTAACACTACGCTAAGAACTATGATGTCAAGGCCTGAACGCTTGGAAAACTTGATGAGGGTGATAAAAAACATCTGTCCATCGCTGATGGTTGTCTGTGAAGCTGAAGCGAACATCAATTCGCCAGCATTCGTCACTCGTTTCATAGAAGCATTGTTCTATTACAGTGCTCATTTTGATTCCATCAACACATGCATGAGTCAGAACGTAGAGCACAGGAAAGAAATTGAGGCAACTTTCGCTCATGGGATACGAGACACTGTGGCGATGGAGGGCCGTGAGAGGATTGCCAGAAGTGTAAGAATAGATGTGTGGAGAGCATTCTTCTCCAGATTTAGAATGGTGGAAATAGGGTTTAGTGAGTCGTCTCTGTATCAAGCGAACTTGGTTCTTCAGCAATCTCGCAACGGAAACTTCTGTAGTCTTGACAAGAACGGCAAGTCTCTACTTCTTGGATGGAAAGGAACACCATTGTTTTCGCTTTCAGCTTGGAAGTTCTGTAAAGACAAACTAGGAACCTGGTTCACAAATTTAGGCTTTGAACATGCGACGTAGAAGAATCCATGTTCATTAGAAGCTTGTTAATTTCAACCGTCTTTACTAGTTGAAATAAGAATTTCCAATTACTGCTATTGCTTCGATATAGATGATCCCTAGCTGTTTATCGTCGTCGTCGTCATCTTCTTCTTCTGTATAATTATCTGAACCAGAAAAGAGATCTCTTTCAACTTCTTAATCACCTTTTCATTTTAATGTTAAACAAGTCAGCTTTTGGGATAAACTAAATTGAATAAGGTATCAACTAAGCGTATATGGACTTTGGCTTGTACTAAATTTCTTTAATTTAAGAAGTTTTGACACACAATCGAAAGCTACATGGCCAAAAAATGACAATCTAGGAAAGGTACAGGTAGTCCTATTTATGTGATTTTTCAGAAACTAGATCCTTAAACCCCACCAGCTTTATATTCAAAATCTGGGCTTTCCTAATTTATGATAAAGGAACTCATTATTGACTTCCTAAAAGAGTTTATGGTAAATTTAGTTTTACATTTGCATAGCTTGAGACATGGACAAAGAAGATTAGAACATATCGCAACAATAGCGTGAACATATCACAATAATAGCGAATATACTTCAATGTATTGCCAATGATATGAACATGTTAAATAAATTTTATTTTTTCTGTCGTGCTTTAGCTTATCATTTACACCAATAACGTATATTTTAAGATTTTAAACTTTTCATAAGTATCATGATTTTCTTTTTTTGTATCATCAAAACTCACTTGTGAATCAATTTAACATTTTATTTTGGGATAATCAAACCTAAAATGTCCAACTTTTTCTAAAAAAATTTTTAATCAAGTGCCTAAATTTTTAAAATTTTCAATTGAGTGGCCAGTCTTTTAAAACCTTAATAATTCAGTTCAAAAAATTAGTTTCGTTAGTAATTTATTGATTTGGCTAACAAAATCTTTGTTATTCATAATATATCCTAAAAAACTTCTCTTTACTTCAGTTTAACCATGACCACTATTTTTTCATGTGGACATTTACATGTTGTGAACAAAAATGATTTTATTAGTCAATTCAACAAATTACTAACGAAACTACCATTTTGATATGAACTATTAAGGTTTTAAAATTTTGGTAATTCAATTGAAAATTTTAAAAGCTTAAATACTGAATTAAAAAAATTCTAAAAAGTTGAGTAATTTAGAATTGGTTATCTTTTTATTTTTATAGTATCACACCTAAAACACAACCACCAATCATAAACACTACTTAATAGTTAAACATATTTCACATACACGTACTCTACCATTTAGTTAAATCACAAATTTCTTGACAACACAATTAGATTGGTTCAACCGTTTCATATGGCGCAATTAAATTCAAGCGATCCTTATTACATCTGACCTTTTAGATTACATTGATAGCGCTATCTTCCCAACAATCGTTGATTATTTATCTCCAAACTATGTCAACTACTTTCTCACTATCTCCCTATCTAGCTTCATTGCATGACTTGCCCTTAGTGTTACAAAGGTTTTCCTCAAGCATGAACTTGTCCCACAAGATGTGCTAATCCCTTTATATGACAATCTCACTTAACTCCGTCAAAGCAAGATTCAGCCTTGTCCTGTGATCGTCAACCAACCTATTTGTTCTCGAACGCTTCACGACCCACGTAATGTTTCACTCTCACACTCTTACAATAAAACTACGAAAGAACTAAATAATAATGGCAACAAAAAGAACACAAGAAAGAGATACAACTTAAAAGTCAACCTTCATTACTTCTCTCAAAGTATATAAAGGAATACTCTCTCAAACTCCAAGTGTCTACCACACTCACTATTCACTCCCTCTGAGTGTCTCGGAGAAGATTCAAACTCAAATGAGCTATTTATAGGCATCCCTAGATGACTAAGTTAAAATCCTAATAAAACTCTACTGGCTAATATCACAATCTTATCCTATCATATCCTTATCAGATTACATCATAGTAACTAATAGATGATGTCCCCATCTAATTAGAGCTCTATCTAATAGGATTACGCTACATTACAATAACAAGATAAAAGATTACACTATCTATGAATGATTATCCATATCCACAAAGATCTCGTCTATCTTTAGATGATCCTTTCACTTGATCTTTATCTCTTAAAGTTGATGTTCATCCACTGTAATCTTATCTGTCACATCATCCAAGATCTCCTCATCTTTACTCCTCATCTTTATCCATTGAAAATGACTCATCTAAGCTAATAGCGCAATGGTCTGATCCAATACTTACCCATGCCAACTCCATTACCCATGGTCCATCCACTTTAGCACACACTAAGTCCTTAGTCCATCAAGAACTTAGCCTTAACCAAGTCATCTTTACAGGGTCCGAAACTCTCCTAAAACTCACACCATGTTTGATCTACTTGCTAAGTCATCTTGGAACTCTCGTATATTCCCGTCATGCGTGTGATCTAGCTAACCTTTCACCTGATGTTCATCTCAAGCATTCTTTTGGTCTCCCATCTAAATCTTACATCTCGTCAAAGATTTCCACTAATGCGCACGTGCTTGACATTGCCCCTTTTGGTCCTTGCTTCTTTGTAAGTCCTTACCTTGTTTCGTTGTTTTGCGTGTCGAGCACTGTTGTACCATCCCACTATCATGACATAGAGATCTAACACTTAGCTCCCACATAATAACTTGCAACGTTTAGGTTGGGCTTAAGAAACAGTTCTTACAGTAATCAAACTCCCAATACTCTCTATTTTTATGAAAGATTCACATATTAAAAAGAAGAGCAACCTCAATCACTTATTATCTCACTTTAATCTTTGTAACCGCTAATAAGCTTGTTGTCATAAGAGATAAAATTTCAAAAGAAGATCTTATCCTCTTCACCCTAAAAGGCTTACCTCCAAACTATGAGTCTTTCATCGCAATTGTTTAATATTTTGAATCCACTGTTACTTTCACAAGGCTTTAGGTGAAACTCGTCATTCATAAGTAGCATCTTCTCTCTTACCACTCACTTTCTTCACCAGATGTGATGCTTACTGCCACCTACACTATGGGATGCTTCTCGCACACTTCTAATGAATGTAGTAATAATAG
Source organism: Erythroxylum urbanii (assembly GCA_027568935.1). NCBI lineage: Eukaryota > Viridiplantae > Streptophyta > Magnoliopsida > Malpighiales > Erythroxylaceae > Erythroxylum > Erythroxylum urbanii. The sequence goes on from JAOQML010000009.1 coordinate 19,379,633, forward strand.
AGAATGAAGAGAAAAAAGTTTCAATCCTCTTTTCAACCTTTTTCTTGGTACGTGTCATAGGCCTACTTTAAACAAAAGTGGCTTGTATAGGGCTGTTATACACTCAGCTTCTTTGCGTGAGCATGCTCCTTATTTTGGCTCTTACTATACTCGCAACTTCAATCTACATCAAGACCACACTTTTAATTAAGTCCAAAGCACCAATACTTCCTATCCTCAAGTCCAATCATAATAAACCTCCCTCCCAGTGCCAAGTCTGTTGAAAATGAGGCCATATTGTTGCACACTACTTTGAATTCCAAAATTGTTTAGTTAGACCTCCTAAGTAATCTCAATACTCTTCTGATAGTTCTCACCATCTTAAATCTACAAGCCCCTCTTAATAATTTCCACCATACTTTCAATACTTATATTAAATGACCCCTAATATTAGTGTCACTTCTTATATGACCCCTAATTCTTATCTTATGAAATTTGAAACTTTGTATACTAATTCAAGTTAAGTGATTATCAATAATGGTCAAATTCTTCCTATTTATTGATAATTTCACATTTCTTACTCACACTCATCCCATTCACCTTACTGATGTTTTAATTATTTCATATCTTATTGTTAACCTACTCTCTATAGAAAAATTTGTTAAAGACAACTCTTGTCTTATTAAATTTAATCCTTTTAATTATATTATGAAGGATCTGATAGTATCTATAGGTTTCATCCATAATAATCTCTATCACATGAAGGTCTCTCTACACTTCAAGAATCATATTGTTCTATCAAAGTCACAATCACCTCTGCACCACTCCACCTACGACATAAACAATTTAGTCTCCCTTGCTTAACTACTATTTCTAGGTTGTCTCCTCTTTTTTCAAAAAGGTATCAAATTTTCTAAATAATTGTACCTCTTTTATTCAAGGAGAAAGTGTTAGACTCTAATTTTCAATATCTTCGCATATCCCTATTACTCCTTTACAAGTTATTCAATATGATATTTAAGGAGCCTCCATATTGCTTTCCCATTTTAGTTATTGATTATTATTTTTATTGATGATTTCAATTTCTGTACAAGGATCCTTCCTTTAACTCAAAATTCTCAAGCTCTCTTTCATTTCCAACCCTTCAAAATAACAGTTAAAAATCTCTTTTCTATCATTATTAAACCTTTTCAATTTGATTGATCTTCTAAACTCATCAAAGGCGTATTTGCTCATTATCTAGCTACTATGACATCACCTATTATTCCTCAACAAAATTTCCTTGCTAAATGTAAAATTGATCATATCCTCACACTAGTCTTACTCTCCTTATCTGTGCCTCTCTTTCTAAATCCTTTTAGTATGTTGCCTTTTTAAATGTTATGTATCTTATCCCTATTTCTATCCCTCATCACAAGTCCTCTCATGAACTATCCTTTTTACCAAACTTTCATTTTCTCACCTTCGTGTTTTTAGTTGCATATATTTCCACTTTTTAACATCCTCTTGCACTAACAAACTTACCCTAAATTACGCACCATGTATCTTTCTTAGTTATTCTTCTCAATAAAAAAGGTTATCATTATTTGACCCTTATACCTTTAAACTTTATATTTCCCAACATGTTGACTTTCTTAGAACTAAATCTCCATATGCCAATTCGTTCCTCTCTTAACCTCTTTTTCTTCCACCATCATATCACCTTTATCGCTTACTCCTTCTACTAAATCTCATATCCCCTTATCCCTTCCCACATTCTCATAAACATCCTCCATCTCTCATCCTATAATCACTTATATGTAGGATCATGCCCACATGCCTTAAACCTTTCCTAAATTTGTCACTTATTATATGCCCTTAAACCTTCCCTATCTTTGTCACTTATTATATGCCCTTACATATTTCTATTTTACCTAATCTCACTTCCTTCACCCAATTCAATAAATTTTCCAGCTAGCGTCAAGTTATGATTAATAAATTCAATGTTCTTTATCATAATCACTTGGACACTTATTACTCCACCATCTAATGCCATTATTTTGGTTATAAATTGGTTTTTGGCACTAAGAGGAATCCTGATGGTACCTTTGAATGCTACAAAGCTAATTTTGTTGTAAAAGGATATCATTAGGCTCTGAGAATTGATTATAATAGTACTTTTATTCATATTATCAAACCCATTACCATTGGCATTATTCTTACTATTAATCTTTTCCAAAACTGACTTATTCGTCAACTTGATGTTAATAATACATTTCTTTATGATCATCTTCAAGAACCAGTTTTTTTATGACTCAACCTCTGAGCTTCCCTGATCCTCACCATCCCTCTTTTGTTTGTCCTCTTCTTAAAGTTCTTTATGGTGTCAAACAAGCCCTTAAGGCTTAGTTTCATCACTTGAGTCAAAAGCTTCTTAACCTAAATTTTATTTCCTCTAAATCAGACACCACTGTTCACACAACTTCATCTTATACCTCTTTTCTCTTAGTCTATATGGATGATATCTTGATTATAGGTTCTTCACCATCATTCATTACCTCTCTCATATAAGATCTTCATACTACCTTTTTATTAAGGATTTGATTAATATTCATCATTCCTTTAGCTTCAAAGCCACCTCATATGTAATGATCTTTTACTAATCCAAATGTATTAAAATAAAAATCCCTCTTTTCACATAGGCCTTCCCAACTTTAAATCTGCCACCATATGCATTACCCTTCACCCTTCCTTTGTTTGAAATTCATGTCATCCGCTTCCAAATCACATAGAATATCATAGCACTATTTATTCTCTTCAATACCTTTGCCTTATTTGTCTAGATATTCAATTTTGTCATTAACAAAGCGTATCAATGTTTTTGTTATCTTATAGACATTCATTGGACTATGGTCAAATGACTACCAAGGTATCCTTAATCCATACTTTCCCATGACATTTCCTTTACTTGATACTCTTCATTTAATTTACATACCTATAGTGATATTGATTAGGTTGGTTGTTCTGATGATCACTACTTTACATCTAGCTATTGTATCTTTTTAGGCCCTAATATTATACTTTAGAGTGCCAAAAAATAAGCTACTATTGCAAGGTCTAGTATTGAGACTAAATATCGTAAGTATTGCTCCCTTTGGTACAAAACTCAGTTGTTCCCTTTTTGGTGAAATATGATTGTCCCATATAAAGCACACTTTGTAGTGTGATAATTTTAGTGTTATAATTCTTGTTGCTGATTTGATCTAAAATTCTTGTATGAAGCATATTGAGACTGATATCCATTTTATTTGAGACTTTGTCGCAAACAAGGCTTTCTTTGTCAATCATATTTCTTTTCTTCCATTCAAGTTATTAATATTATGGCAAAAACTTTGTCTTCTTCTCCATTTCACCAACTTTAAGACAAGCTCACAATTTCATAACAACGTGGGCTTAAATAGCAAATGTCACAAGAATCCTAACCACCAATGGATATACTTCAATATAATACTAAGGATATCAACACATTAGATAAAATTTAATATTTCTATTGTATTTTAGTTTATCATTTACATCAATATTGTGTAGATTAAGGTTCCAAACCTTTCACAAATTAAAATAACAAAAACATCACATTTTCCTAACCGTATTCACTCTTTCAAAACAAGTATCTATAATCCAAATTTAGAATACAAGAATTTTGTTTTTATTATGTATGAATCAGACATAATTTTGAAGTATTTTTAAAAGAACACGAGTGTTTTTCAAAAAATTTTGGGTCAATATGGCATGGTATATAGTTGTGTTTTAGAACATGTTCTTCTATAAAATACAGAAGTAAAGATACAGGGTAGAACACGAACGGGTTGTTGAAATGGAGGTTTCTTTGAATAAATACACGATTTAAGATATGGGCATGATAGATCTTATGTCCATGTGTGTGGAGAAATAATGAAGTACACTGTCACATGTTATGGCACATTTTCTCTTAAATTCAAAGGTGAAGAACACATGTTATAATACATGCATATTGATGTGACAGAGGTTTTTCTAAAGAACAATACGGCATGGCACATAGACATATCAATATTGATGTCCATGTGCACAGAGAAACAATGAGTTACACGACTTATAATATATATATATATATACACCCGTATTCTTTTTTTTTTTAAAAGGTCACTTCTTAGGCCTATTCGTAGCGGACAACATTATCTAGAAATGTATTTTTAATAGATTTTAAACTTTGAAAGGATTTTAAAACTTATTAGAATCATGTGTTAAGTTAGGTTTAATATGGTAAAGAGTAAGTTGAGTTAAATTGTATGAATTAGAGTTTACATATCAATGTACTTGTCATTGAAAAGCTAATTTTATATAAGAACATAAATATGTAATCATGACGGAGTGATTGATTATTGTAACGAAATCAGTCGATCTTAACTCCCGGGACTATAGGCACACCCAATTAACGAAATCTTGTTTAAACAATTTTTTATTCGTATTTGTTTCATTCGCAGTATTATATTTATTGGTGTACATTATTTTCCAATATTTTAATAATTTTAGAATCAAAACTCTTTTTTAAAATTTATTAAAATTTTAGTGATGAACAATAATATAATATAATTTTATTAAAATATGATTTTATATGACTAGTAATTCTAATAGAAATTATTTTAATCTATCAAATGATATATTCTTTAGTATCAAACAAAAAATTGAAGAAGAAATAATATTATTCTTGTTAATATTATGAAACGACATAATTGTTTAGTGATTAACTTGTATGTTAAAGTTAATTGAGATAAGAACGTAAGGGTTCATTATAAAAAAATAACAAGCTTTACTCAATTTTGTAATACTAACATAAAATTTAAAAAGTAATTCCAAAATACTATAATGTTCAACTTTTAGCAAAAATAGCCTAATGTTAAGTTCTCTGTTAAATTGGATAACGTGGTGACCTCCGTTAGATTAATATTTTTACTAGGGTTAATTACAAAAAAAAGTACAACCTTTGCTCAATTTTGCAATGATAGCCTAAATTTTAAAAAATAACAATTAATTTTTCAATTTTTCAATTTTTTTCAATCCTAGTCCGATGTAAGTGTCTCCATTAATGTTGTTAACATGACTTACCACGTGTTTCAAAAATCCTAAACACTTATTCACATAAGACTTAATTAAACTAACTAATTGAATTTATCTTTTGCATATTTCATCATCAACATACCAATTCCACACTTAACCCAAAAAGAACACACTTCACCCACTATTATACTAGAATGCAAACTCAGTAATGGAATACCAAGGAAGAGTTACCAGAGATTCAGCAAGCACGATTTTTTTCCCATAACCCTCTTTCCATGACCTGTTCACTTATAGAACTGCACTGTCCTAAACAATCCCTTGTCTTAAAGATCATCTTTTTCTCGCTCTAGCGGTAACTTTGAACTAGCCACTCTATTCAAAGAAAGTAAGAACCCAATAAAGAAGTGCCTCACCTGGTGTGACCTTATGCGGTTGGCTTTTGATTCCATTGTTTGGTCTGGCATCTTTGTTGTCATAAGCCAAAAAGCTCGTGAACATACAAGTCCAGCCATTGTTCTCTCTTATGTTATTTTGGGTCTCTCAATGTTGCTTTAGTGTTCTGGCGCATTGAATTTACTGTCAAGATTTTTGTAACTAGTGCGTCATTTTTGTTTCTTCGTGTGGAATTGGGTGAATTTGTTGCCTTTATTGCCACTGAAAATATATTTTTGGAGGTTGTTATTAAGGCTATTAGGTTGGGTAGATCTTAAACATCATATTCTGCACATATAATCAACTCTGATAACCCTAATTTCTTGATAATCAGAGTCGATTCTCTTACTGAAGGGCTTAATCTTTTAGACCCTATAGCTATCATTGTCCTTCTAATTTGGCAGCTAATACTATTGAAAAGCCCATTCATTAGCAAAAACTTACCCCATAGCTCAATCTAGCTCATAACTTTTAAAACATAAAAGAAGCCATCAGCTACAAATTTAAAGAAAAACCAACGATAAACAACTTCTTCTTCTTCATTTTCTCTTAACTTTTATAGTTGGTATATGTCTTAATGTGCCATTTTTTCCTGCTTGTAACACTTTCCTTGTAGGTTTTCACATTTTATTTGTTTTGTAGCAAATTTAAAGGAAGTTATGGTGGTTAACAACATCAAAAGTCCTCAAACTTAGGTAAATTCTAGCAGCCATTTTTATGTCTTTTGTGTGACTTTGATCATACTACACTAGGTTATAGTTGGATTGCATAATGTGGTTGTTTGGGACAATATATGAAGTTGCATGAAGGGATAAAGGTGGAGAAAATAGGGCTGGAAAATGATGAGAGAAGAGAAGAGAATAGAGAAGATGAGGAGAGGGTGAAGATGATGACATTGTTTTGAAATTTTAAGTTGCATTTAGGGGCAGAATAAGGAATGCAGAAAAGTGAAGGGTAAATTTGGAATTTAGTTACAAGAAGGGCATTTTGGGTATTATTTGAAATGGATGAGGGTAAAATGATACTTTTAATTAGTTAAAGGTATTTTAGTAATTATAGGGGTTAGGTTAGTAAGGATATTATTTTTATAATTAAGAATAAATTTAAAAAGAGAATAATGTTGGAAGTGTAAATGAGCTAGAAATTTTTTGTAAATTAGTCTAATAGAATTTTGTAAATTTTAGGTCCGAATGTCTAATTAAGGAGTAATTTGGACTGTCAATTAGTTATGTCCAAAACCAAAGTAAGGATAACCTTGGACTTTGCTCTTAAAATAAAGTACCGTTTTGTTATCAATAAATTATATTTTGAATTAGTCACTAATTAAATTTATTATTAATAGTTTCATACATGAATTACAAGTGTTTCATGTTTATATTTTGTTATGTATATTGAAGTGTATTGATTGCTAATTTGGTAAAATTGTGTTTTTAAATAGAGACAGATTGATAATAGGTTGAGAATAATTGGTAAAAATTGAGAATCGGTAGCTTACCTAGGATAGGCTACATTCGATGGTCTTAAATTGATAGGTTGTTTAGAAATGAGTGAGTGATGGCTAGGTATCTGTCCGTGGAGCAGATACTAGGACATCCTGAGTCCCAGGAATGTCCTGTGTCGATGACTAGGTACTGAAGTAGTACCAGAATATCCTGAGTCCCAAGGATATCCTATGTCGATGGCTAGGTATTGGAGTAATACCGAGGTATCAAGAGACATTGAGAAATTAAGGTACCCTATGCCGATATTTATACATTTAATTATGTTTCCACTTATGAGAGCTTATGATGAGATGAGTTGACAGATTATTGGATTTAAGCCTACCAGGTTAAGGGGTCCAGGCAATTCAGTTAAATATTAGAATAAAGTATAAATAACAGTTATAATTAATATTTGTGTAAATCATCATTTGGTGAAAATTTTGAGATGTTTGTTAACTGTTTGGATTAGATTAAGGACTGTTGTGTATATAGGTATTATATGTATGATTTAATAAATTGATTAAATGTTACAATTAATTATTGAGTTATTTAGTTTTAAGGGTAAGGTCAGTTATCCTCACTGAATTGGTAGCTCGTCCCTTGTTATTATTTTTTTAGGAGATCCAGTGATTGTCGATAACCCCAGTGTAAGTGATTGGCATAGTGGAGATTAGATGGTCCAACATATTACTTTTGTATAGTTGTTGGAATGTATATATATATTTTAGAACATGACAATTGGAGTAGTTGTGTCATATGGAATATTTTTGTGTTTGACAAACGATCATCTCTTTTGGAACTAATCAGGAATTTGATGGTTAATGGTTTGTTTTGGGAACTATTTGGTTAATTGTAGTTTAAGAATTTTAAGAGTGTCAAATTAGGTGGTATCAGAGCAGATTTACGTTTATAGGGATGTATTGAAAAAAAATAACGATATGTTCTTATCACTTTTAGGATGGCTTCAGGAGAGGATAATGTTGGCCCTAAGTCACCTAGGGAATCGGGGAGTTTGATCTGTGCTCTGAATACACCGGATCAGGGGGATGCCCAAGAAAATAAGGTAGGAAGAGAGGTGTTAATCCCACCACAGATTCCAGTTCTTTCATATGATGCAGCTATTACTGCGAATCCAACCCAAGGTGATTCTGGGGTGGATCGTAACTATGAGCAGATCTATAAGATGGGTGCAACAGAGTTTCGAGGTACCACTGATCCTGAGGAGGTTGAGGCATGGTGGGAGCAGACAGAGATAATTTTAGACCGTATAGAGTGTACCTTAGAAAGAAGGTTGCAGTGCATTATTTCCTTATTCTAGGGCAATGCACTGACTTGGTGGAAGTCAATGAAGAGATCTTATGAGACCGAAGAGATGACTTAGCAGGAGTTCCAGGGAGAGTTTAGAGATAAAAACACTCCACGAATATATCAGGATCGAAAGAATATGGAGTTCATGAATTTAGTTCAAATAGAGGAGATGTTAGTGGCAAATTATGAGGCTCACTTTGCAGCCTTGTTTAAGTATACATTGGAGGTTATGGCAAACCCCAAAGTTAGATGTTACAGATTTGAGTAGGGTTTGAGGATAGGGATGTCAATCCCGGCTCGGCCCGCCCGGCCCTGCCCGGCCCAGGTTTGACCGACCATGGGCGGGCCACGGGCTGACCATGGTCGGCTCGAC
>JAOQML010000009.1:19396559-19420959 GCA_027568935.1 Erythroxylum urbanii
TTTATGGGTAATTTCATCTTACATTTTACTATAAATGATTATGTTATAATTTATAATTTATGAATTTTTAAAAATACTACACTTTTTTAAAATTGTCTTAAAATTTTTTTAAAATATATTAAATACCCAGGCCGACTCAGGCTTGACAGGCGACCTATGGTCTGGGCGGGTTGGGAGAGCCGAGCCACGGGTCTAGCCACAGGCCAACCGATCTCAACCTGCCCATGAGTCACAGGCTGTATTTGGCCCGCATGAGTCGGGTCATGGGCCGGGTCATTCCAGCCCACCCAAGTTATGGGCTAGGCTGGCTCCTATATTTTTCTCAACGAGCCAGGCCGATCCTTCACTTAACCATGTGACTGTGAATTTTATTATTTAATAAATTAAAAATATCAAAAAAATTAAAATAAATATAAAGTCAAACATATGCATAATATGAATATAATATATAGCTGATGACAAAATTATTAATACATCATCTACATTTATCAAAAATTAAACGTTGATTTATTTTGTTAAAAGTTAAAAATTAGAGTATTTTAGCAACATTTTTTTAACTTTGGGTTATTATTATAAATTTGATTAAAGGTTCTAGATCTTTTTTATAATTGACTCTTAACGTTATTCTTAATAAGTTGAACTAAAGATTGACCAAATTATATATTGATTTTAAACTATAAAAGAGTTTATACACAATGACACAAAATATCTTTGAGTTACCCAAAAATTCTAGACAAGAAATTAGAATATTATAATTTATGGCTTTAATAAGTAGATTAGAAAGAAGTGGTAAGTATTATTGAGACGATACACTTCTAAAAGGCCACGTCACTGCAGATGACACACGTGTAGATCCCGATGTCTAATTCCTTTTTATATTAGTCGCCAAAGCAGAGCAAAACAGAACAGAGAAACAATGGTGTTGAAATCCACTGACTCTGCCTCCAAACTAAGAGTTTGTTTCTTCTTTCGCCTTTCCATCAGTGATTCGAATTCTAATTTTAATCCATTTTCCTTTTTCATTTGTTGATTCTTCTTGAGCTTTTAGCTTTTTTTTGTTCCGTTTTTAGGAAGATAGACTTGGCCGGGATATGTATATCTTTAGTTGAAGGTTTATGATTAATGATTGATAATTAGTTAAATTTATCAGTATTAATTATTCCAATTTAGAATGTCAGGAGATATGTGAAAAGTTATTCAATTGTGGACTGAAAATTGATAAATTTCTGCCAGTCTAAGATCAATAATCTGTTGAATGCAATCCCTGTTTGGCTGTTAAGAAACTGTAGACTTACCAACGTCAGGTAGAAAATCGATTGTGGGTTTAGGGTTTATCCCTTAACGAGGATTCTGCACAATCAGGAAATTTTTTATTGAAGTTTAGAAGTAGGCTTCGTGCTTATGTAGTTAGATTTTTTTGTTAAACCAATTTTTGGTTTTGAAAATTTTCATTAATTCCATGACATTGGCAGAAATCGCATGGGGAACACTCAAATGAGGTTTTTGGAAATTTGTCTTATAAGATGAATCAGCTTAAAAAGCAGATTCAGTCAGAAAGAGTTGTTTCACTTAAAGTAAGTTAATTGTTTGTGACTGCCTGCTACACTTGTCTAATGGTTTTTCATGTTATTTTTGGTTGAAGCAGCTATTGTATCATGTAAAATTGCCTTGTTTTATTTGCTTGATTATATCTGTATCTTTCTTGCATGAGTGATTTTTCATTTGTATCTACATGTGGAAGCACTAGCTCATGTATTCGGAGTTTATAGAATCAATTAACAGTACAGTCTATATTATTATGATGTCTTCCAAAGATAATCTGTTTCCAATGCATTAACTATCTTAAAGGCCATTGGACCATATCCATTTCCCTATGTCAATTTTCTGACATGCATTTTGGCATGTATAACAGCTAGCATATTCTGTTTCACATGTTTCATGTACAAGAAACTCATGCTTAAATTCTTGTGCAGGAGAAAATTGAGAAGAACAGGAATAAATTAGAGATTGCAATTTCTAATCTTCTATCAGAAATATCAAGTGAGAAAACATCACTTATAGGGCAGAATTCAGTTCTTAAAGTGTTTTGTTCAAGGACTGGAACTCCTCTTTGCAAGTATGGAGGGTTTTCTCAAGGATCAGGAGATAAAGACTACATTAATGGTCACGAAGTTTCACCTATAACCAGTAACAAACTTCCTTATATTGAGAAGATACCCCCGTATACGACCTGGATGTTTTTGGATAGGTATGTGAGGTTGCTGAACCTGTTTGCTACCTCATGTTCAATTTTTTCATCTAACAACAAATCAAGCAAATATATTTCTCAAACTTAATCACAAAAAGCACTGGTTGTACATGCACTCTATGATTGGTGAAGATGGTTCATAAATTTCTTGAAACTTAAGATCGAGTTTTTTCTTGTAATCTTGTGTTCTTGAAGTAAAGATTTCAATTTTTATGTTGAATCTCAAGCTTACCATTCCCAGCACAGAAATCAAAGAATGGCTGAGGACCAGTCAGTTGTTGGAAGGAGACGCATATACTATGATCAGCATGGCAGTGAAGCACTGATCTGTAGTGACAGTGAGGAAGAGCTTGTAGAAGCAGAGGAAGAGAAACATGAATTTTCTGAGGGTGAAGATCGCATCCTATGGTAAAGCTAAGATCTACACTGTCGTATTGTTTGTGGACAAAGGAAAAGCTAGATTTCTTCTGTCTATCAGTTGACAATTTCAGATGAATACATTGTATGAGATTGAACTACACAGTTGCATTTATTAAGAGTTGCCATCTTCTTAACATTTCTGGCAGTGTTATTTGCTTTAGCTTTGAGAACACGTGACCTTACAAGGTGGAATGCATTTAGCAGAAGGAGCTGATGGGGGCCATACAATATGTTCATTGTCTCTCCTAAACGCCACACCACATGTATTTAATACATTTCTTTTGAATTTTCCAGGATGGTATTTCAGGAACATGGCTTAGCTGAAGAAGCTCTCAATGTTGTAAGCCAGTTTATTGGAGTCAGCACTTCAGAACTTATGGTCAATTTCATAAGCCTCATAGCTCTTCTCATTTGATTTATCTCAGAATTATTCCTTGTTCTTGAAGATTTTCGAAAAGCTTTTCATGTGCCATAGTGATGTACTGTGAATGGAACTTGCAGGAACGTTGTAGCATACTCAAAGAAAAATATGAGGAGGAACAAAATGTTAATGATTCTGGAGATTCAGGATCTCATGGGGGCATATCTCTGGATAAGAGCCTTAATGCTGCTTTAGATTCTTTTGATAACTTATTCTGTCGGCGTTGCTTGGTACTTGACCTCTGAATATTTCTAGCCGTTATTATCTCCTAATTGAATTCTCGGTCATTAAAATGCCAGAAATAATCCTTGAATTGCTCCAATCTTGATGTCTATCTGCTTTTCTGGATCAAACAGGTATTTGACTGCCGCTTGCATGGCTGTTCTCAAACTTTGATCAATCCTGTAAGTGGAATTGTTCTTCGTGTCTTCAACTTGAAGTGTTGTTTATTTTTGTTTGTCTAAGCTTTGGTTGACAGAGTGAAAAGCAGCCATATTGGTCTGAATATGAAGATGACCGGAAACCTTGCAGCGATCATTGTTGTCTTCAGGTATTCTCATGTTTTCTATGTAGCATTTGTGTTATTAAAGTCCTCTATTCACATTTCGTGTAGATCTGCATGATAAGTTTTCAAAGGCTGATAATAATGACGCCGCCTTGCAGCTAAGAATTGTCAAAGACTTGCCAGATGTTTCAGTTAAGAATAACTTATTCAGAACAAGAACTTCAAGCTCAGAACAGGAAAAAGAAAGCATATCTACCTTGGAGGTTAAAGATCCAGCTGCACAAGTTGGTGCTGTCACTTCTGAAAAGGGAAAACGTATCTCACATGAAAAGGTTACAGTTATTTCAGAAGGAAACAGCGACCATGAAACTACATGTGGAGTTCTCAGTTCAGGTCCATCTGTTACAGTTGAGAACCCGGAGTATACAAGAAAGCGCAAAGTAGTTCAGTATATCGATGTAGATCGAGATGAGTTGCAGTTGCAGGTAACTGAGAATTTAAATGATTCATCGTCCAAGAAACAGAAGAAACATTTGACCTTGAACGTTGTCACTGGAGCACCTGAAGGTTTACTGAATTCTACTGATAAAACTGCCACTCGTAAAAGTGAAATTCATATGGACATAAACAAAGCAATAGATTCCCTTGAAAAGAAATCAACAGATATTTCTCCTGTTATAGGGGAGGGAATTAGAGATGAAACCAAGTCTGCAACTGAAGTTCCCAATTTGAACCAATCATCCTCAATAGCAAGACCAATCCATGGGATCTTAAGCAGGACCGAGTGGAAGCCTATCGAAAAGGAACTATACCTGAAGGGAGTGGAAATGTTTGGGAAAAACAGGTATAGAGTCTTCCTAATTAAGATAAACTAAGTAAATAAAGCAGATAATTGGATAAAATAGAACTTTGTATTCGCTATTTATTATATTCGAGATTGAGCATCATATCCTTCTGGTTGTGTTTTTACCTAGTACCACACTTTTGTTCTTTTGCAGTTGCCTTATTGCCAGGAATTTACTGTGTGGCTTGAAGACTTGCATAGAGGTGTCAAGATACATGTGTGACAGTGGATCTACAATGTTGCACAGATCAATTGCACCAAGTTCATATATTGAAGACAATGTGAAGACTGATACAGATTGTCCGGTATGTCTTATATTGTTGTCGGTAACATCAATTTACGGAACAGCCCTAATTGCATCTGGAAAGGAGTACCCCTATGCCCCCAAATATCTCAAGCATTACCTTTCAAGAAAATTGAAGCTTTACTTGAGTTCTATTTTCCTGTAAATAGACTGACTTAAAAGAAGTGTAGAATAGAATGATGATGACAATAGAATTCAGCTCTCAACTAAGTGCTGTTGTGTTCTTCTTCTTAAACTTTCCCTTTTTCCCCCTTTGTCGTATTCATTTTTTCCCTTTTTTCTTCTGGGCTCTACGCTTACATTTATAAATCCTTGGGCTCCACCTTTTCTATCCCTAGATTCTGGACAGCCTTATTTTGTATGACATTTGTTCTTCAGGAGCAAGAAGTACCAACAAGATCACGCATACTTCGTCGACGGGGCCGGAATCGGAAGCTTAAATATTCTTGGAAGTCTGCTGGCCATCCATCAATTTGGAAAAGAATTGCTGATGGAAAAAACCAATCTTGTAAGCAATACACACCTTGTGGATGCCGATCAATGTGTGGAAAGCAATGCCCTTGTCTAGATAATGGAACTTGTTGTGAAAAATACTGCGGGTAAGTTGAAACTTCTACTGAAATAAAGAACAAATACAATGAATAGCTTTTGTGCACTTGCAGAGAACTTACAACATCCCAAATGTTACTAGTTTCATCAAGTTTATGAAGATGGAACAGGAATTGTTAGTCAGCCAAGCAGGTAAAGAAATTGACGATTAGCTAAAAATTATTCAGGTGCTCGAAGAGTTGCAAAAACCGTTTCAGGGGATGTCATTGTGCAAAAAGTCAATGCAGAAGTCGACAATGTCCATGCTTTGCTGCTGGTCGGGAATGTGACCCAGATGTTTGTCGAAATTGCTGGGTCAGGTAATACATGAGTACATGTTCAGTTGAAAACACACTCTCAGCTGGTTGACAATTTCAATCACTTGCCTTTCACATTGTTTATGTATTTATGCACTTATATAACGGGGAGACAGATTCAAGTTCATATCAGCACTAGAAAAACTGGAGATGGATGAAATGTTTACTTAATTTATTTTATCATCAGATATCTTTCAAGCTCTTGGTATAAGATACATGATGGCATCGCAGTTGAGATGATTCCTGGGAATAATCTCTAGAATTCACTATATGTGACTTCAACATAAGGCCATTCTGCACAACCTAGGCTAAGTAGATACTGAGTGGAATTCATCTCCTTGATTAAAACCTAAAACTTGAGAAGAAGCTCTAAGTCTTTCCTCTGGTGATTAGCTCTTATCTGATAAGGCAAGTTGTGCTGTGAAGTCATGGATTACTCTTAACAGTCTCTGTGTCCCAAACTGGGTTTGCTGTCAGATTTGTTGAAAGGTGTCACATGTTTCTCCTCTTTTCTCCGAGCAATCTGTTGCAGCATAGCTTAACAAAGTTGGGAGGTCTAGTGAAACAATTCATGCACTTTGTCCATCTGGCTATGTTTTCTTCTCACTGTCTCACTAGAAGAAGGAACATCTAATCTTCCAATATTTTCTCAAAAGCTTTCTGTTTTATGCAGCTGTGGAGATGGTTCACTGGGTGAACCACCCAAACGAGGAGATGGACAATGTGGAAACATGAGACTTCTCCTTAGGCAACAGCAGAGAGTGAGCAATTTATCACATTTAGTTTATAATATGGTCTTCAAAATTATGTTGTCATGAATATCTTCTTTCTCCAGATCCTCTTGGCAAAGTCTGACGTTGCTGGATGGGGAGCCTTCTTGAAGGTATTATCACGTATGCAATTTTTTGAACCCCCCGGTGTCAGATGTTAGTCCATTGCTAAACCACTGAATAGTGTGATTTCAGAATCCTGTTAACAAAAATGATTATCTTGGAGAATATACTGGAGAGTTGATCTCCCACCGAGAAGCAGATAAGCGTGGAAAAATCTATGATCGTGCTAATTCATCGTTCTTATTTGATCTGAATGATCAGGCAAGTAACAGTCTCATTTAGAGAATATACAATAACCATATTGGGACATCTCCTATAAAAAAGTCATCAATACTCCTTTAACCCACACAACATATCAAGGTCATCCTTTTCCCCAAAAAAAAAAAAAAATCAAGGTCATTACGGGTTGGATCTGAGGTTGGCAAGTAAGTTCATGTTGAATTACTTGTAAAATTCCAGGGTCAATTGCCATTTTTCTTCGTAGTATAAATTGCTTCTCATGTATCTTGCAGTATGTCCTAGATGCTTATCGCAAAGGGGATAAGTTGAAGTTTGCAAATCATTCATCAGATCCTAATTGCTATGCAAAGGTATATAATATTTTGGTCATCGAAATCTCCTATTAGTTTCTTGTTGATTGAGTTAATATTCTGGATTGCTTAGGTGATGCTAGTGGCTGGAGATCATAGGGTAGGCATCTTTGCCAAGGAGCGTATTGAAGCCAGCGAGGAGCTGTTTTACGACTATCGATACGGACCAGACCAGGCACCTGCATGGGCTCGAAAACCAGAGGGTACCAAGAGAGATGAGTCTACAGTCCCCCAAGGTAGAGCAAAGAAACATCAATGGCATTGATCTTGCCATGGTTTGGAATGAGAAAGAAGTGGGACCCTGAACTTATTCAGAATTTTGGCCGATAATGATTGAAGAAACTAAGGTTACAAAAAGCAAACTCTTATATATAATAATAAGAGGTGAATAAGCTGTGCCTCTAGAAATTCGAGTTCCCAACAAGAAGCTTCGAGGGAAGATTGACGACAAACATTATGATTGGCGCTATTGTTGAAACTGTTCTTCAGCAATTTTGCATAGGAGACAACATCCAAGAGGTTTGTTTCTCTGGTAGAATGTATGTAAATAAACAATTGACATAGGAATAAAGGAGTTTCTGATATGCTCTTAGTGTTTTTAAACTTTAGTTTAATCTAAATTGCTAATTGGATCACAAAAATTCAAACCATGCTTGGTAGTGGACAATAAGTCCTGGCCATAAAGAGAAATTGAAAATTGAAAAATCAGGATAACATAGTTTTGTCAAATGTAATTAGCCTCCCTAGAGAAAAGAAAATTTCGTTAAAAAACTGCCTCAACAATTGCATGCTTCTTCCTGGGATAACCCATACCGAACAAGTGGTTAATATACACCTTCCCATCTTTTACCGTGGAAGCCGTGGCAAATCGATGAGCAGGCCCTTTAAAGGTTGCAACCAGGGAAGCCGTTTGCCACGCATCAGAGCTCTTGACCAATCTGGCCGAAGGGTTTCCCGCCACCACAATTTCGGTTGGAGACAATAGCTCCATACCATCTCCGAAGGACAATGGCCCTCCCACAACCTCAATCAAACTCACCTTGTGTCCATTAGCAACACCAACCTTGTACAGATTGCCACTTAACGTGTGTATAACGATTAAGAAACCATCTGGGTGGTACACTATCCCATTTAGTGCAATCAAGTTTTTGTACCATTGCTTATGAGTAAAGAGCGGGTCTTTGATGATGGACATGAGCTCTCCGTCTTTGCCAACCTTCCATATTTTACTGCCCTTTGCATCTGTTACGTAGGCGTTACCTTCTCCGTCTACGGCCACATCGTCCGCCAAGGATTTCTCGTCGTCTGCAGAATTCAGAGGAGGCCAAATTTACTAAGGAAAATAACATACTGGTTGATGTGATTGTGAACAAAGAAAAGGAAATACATGTTAGACCAAGCAGAATCAAGCCGGCGTGTTTAAATATATAGACAATAATTTGATATGCTACCAATAAAACAACGTTACGGGCAAAAACAAAAAGGGCAATCCATTACATGAGAATTGTATACATACCCTTTTGTTTCGTATTCACTCTCGTAACGTCCTTAACTTGTGAAACACGTTTAGTAGTATCATTTAGCCTAATAATTACTATAAACTTAAAGCCTAATAAGCTTTCCTCTCTAGTTCTATACAAGGTATAATCGCTCACAAATAAACTAATCAAAGATTAATAATACAGAACTAACAAGTTCTAGCCAATTGCTGAAGAACAAAATAAGCAAACTTCGATTTTTATGAAAAAGCTTCAGAAATGTCAGAGATTTTGATCACTCAAATTTGTTCTAAATCAGTATCAACTTTAAGTTTACAATAAAAATATTCTGAATTATTTTTAAAAATTTTCAATGTTAATCCATTTTGATAGTTTAACTTTGTAAATCTTCAACTTAATTTTTTATCCAATAAATATTTTTGCTGCAATGCAATTTAACTCCATGACAGATCTTATGCAAGTCGAAGAAAACATGTTGACTATAAAACGATTTCGATCGGTTAATTTTAAGGTTGTCTGGTACTTACTTGGACCACTTAGTTGTGCTAGGAATAAGCGCTTCCACGTGGACAAATCATAAGCAGCGAGAGCGCTGTACTTGTTTCCAAACACATCGGTGACCACCACAAGAAGGCGATTCCTAGGACGGTCAACGACAATACCGAGGGAAGCGTTGCCTTTCAACTCAGCGTCTTTGATGACTGTAATTTCCTGGAGAACAGTCCCCGGAGTGTAGTCATCGGGCACGGTGATTTGGCCGATGCCACCGTCGAAGAAGGAGACGAGGAAGCGACGGTTGAGATCGTCCCACTTGGCGGACTCTCGCATGAAGCTGGAACTGTGGTAAAGGAAGACGTGGGTGGAGGGGGTAGCGAGCTCCGAAGAGATGATGTAAGCGACGGGGACGGCGGAGAGGAGGAAGAGGACGACGAGTGTTCTAGTAGAACAGAGTGAGAAAGCCATTGGAAAGAAGGAAGGAAGGAAGGAAAGGAAAGTGTGTCGATACAAATAATCGTTTCGTTGGTTAGGACTTGGGAGCGAATATGATTTATATATAAGTGATTTGGTTTGGTTGGTTTGGTTGGTGTTGGTTGGATGTGGGGCTTCAGCTTCAGACCAAGTTTTGGAGATTCCCTTCAATACAGTATACATACGATGAGTACGTCTTTCTAGTTTCTATAAAAAATAAAAACAAAAAAGCCCAAATAATCCCCAAGTTGGCCCATTTGACCCAAATCTGGCCCATTTTCGTCAAAATTAACCTATTAACTGCAAGGTGGCCCAATTAAATCGTTGAGATAGAGACTTGAAGAATAGAGAGAGAGAGGTCCTCAATTCTTTGAATCGCAGACTCTTCTCAGGTAACCCTATGCTCTCCCTTTTCTAGAACTGTGGTTTGAAGCGAGTCTATTGATTTGAATTACTCTCGATCTCTCTGTAAAAAGTGGTTAGTTTGCTACATATTGTTGTTTCGATGAATGTCTTGAATGTTTGAGTATATCTGGAGAGATTTGGTATCTGTTTTTGTTTTAGGTTTTATAGTTCGTGGTTGAGTTTAGCAGAAATTTTCTTCCTTTTAGTATTGGTTTTTTTTTTAATCTTAGGAAATTTTTCTGATCCTTTTTTGTTTCTTTAATTTTCGGCTCCGCTTTATCGCTGCGATAAATTCGCTTTACTTATGTTTATCTCCTTCCAGATGCTAGTTATAGGAAAAGATTTCGTCGATTTGTTTAGTGTTCTTGTTTTATTGTATCTAGATCTCTGTTCTTTTTATTGTGTGGTGGGAGATTGTTTCAGCTTGGTTTTAATTAGACGAATTGCTATTGCTTGATCTTCTCGAAAACCTTGTATGAAATTGTCGTAGGGAATTGAAGATATACTTTTAGACGTGTTGCGCATAAATTTTTATGATTCTGTAGTTATATTTCCGTAAAACTGTGGTTGAGGAGTATGTTCCTGGCGATGGTTAAACTAGCAACTGTTTTCATGCCTTAATCGCTGTACAAGCCATATAAATCCGTAAAACTTGACAGATTTTGCTATTATTGCACAATATTTCAGCTGGACATAATTTTTGCAACACAAGATCTATTAAACCCTGAGTGTTTTAATTAATACAATTCAGTTTGATTGCCTGTTTGTTTTTGAGTTTTCTTTTTCTTTCTAAATTTGATTGACTTGTCTGAAAATATTTATATAGATTTGTACATTATTGTTATACATTCTAAGAATGCGGATGAACTGCTGGCAGATTTACTAGCCTTAGCTAGATAAGTGCAATGGCCGGTAGGATCCCTCATCCGACATTGAAAGGACCAAGTGTTGTCAAGGAAATAATAATTGGAATTACGCTTGGCTTGGCTGCTGGTGGTCTTTGGAAGATGCATCATTGGAATGAGCAGAGGAAAGTAAGAGCGTTCTATGACTTACTAGACAAAGGTGAGATCAGCGTTGTTGCAGAAGAATAATTCCAATTATGCTTCTAAGTGATGTGAACAGCTTCTGCAGTTTTCTTATTTTCTGTCCCCCTTGTTTGGCTCATAAGAGGAGCGTACTTAGTTTCTCTCTCTGGAGAATAAGTTTCCTGTTGTGAAATGTGGAGCACATACTTGATTCACAGAAATGTATGACAGCTAAGTTTTGCTGAACTGGTTCTGAATTTTTGTTCGCTTTGCAGAAATGCCAGTTTGTGAAGAACTATAACTGCAAATGCAACTGCCCTAGTGAATTTTTTAATTAGTAACGTAACCTTTTCGGATGAGTTTAAAATCAATTCGAGTCAATGTTACAGAATAATTGATGGAAGTTCGCCTACAGTAAAACAACTTCTGATATTGGTTGACATTCATCATTTTTCTTATAATGTGCAACATATATTATTACAGTATGTAGTTTGGCTACGAAGAAGCAGTCACCTCGGTAAAGTGACATCTTTTGAAGTGTTAGGCAGGAGTTGTGAAGGTAAGAGGCATATTTCCTATGCAGTATGTTTGCCGTTGATTATGTGTAAGTCCATGAGATATGACACATACAATTTTACATGATAAAACTGGATGTGGCCCCGGCGGAGACAGGAATAACATCTGGTCGTTTTGTGCACCGCTATCAGCTTAATTGTCTCGTTCTTCATTGATTTCAAGATAATATGCAACACATTATTTTTTTAATCTTCACATTGACAACTTCATTATCTCCACTTGAAGCGATTTGATTGGGTAACATGACAGTGAAACATGATCGTTTCAGGCCCCGTCCATGCATCAAATGCTTGCAAAACTGCGAGGAAGATTACGTGCCAAATCTAATGTATCTTCCGTGTACATGACCCCTATTCATACTACTTCAGAAGCTATTACTGCTACTTCAGTTTCAATCCTCCGCCAATATACGGAGTTGAGGATGATTCCGGCAAAAAATAGAAAAGAAAGAAACAGTCGAAGAATTTGCAAAAGCAATATAAGCAGTTTGTTACCCGACCAATAATGTTATGTGTGAATTTCCTTTCAATCTC
Organism: Erythroxylum urbanii; assembly: GCA_027568935.1. Lineage (NCBI taxonomy): Eukaryota > Viridiplantae > Streptophyta > Magnoliopsida > Malpighiales > Erythroxylaceae > Erythroxylum > Erythroxylum urbanii. Next base: position 19,408,640 of record JAOQML010000009.1, read on the forward strand.
TCAACAGATTCAACTCGAGTCCAAACAAGTATTTTAACAGGAAAAAGAAATTGAATCCAAATTCAGTTTCAGACTTCCAGTTAATGTGGCAGAAGATTACGAAACTGCATACTGCGTTATCTTAAATTTTGCGATGAATCAAGGCCAAAAGCAGGGTCACTGGAAAAGTTCATCCAAATGCGAATGGAGGAAATTGCCCCCATGGTTGTTGTTCTTTGGATTGTTTTCATGCCCATAGCGAAGGTCGAGCTTGAGTAGATTTCTGGTTGTTCACCATCTAGCGGTTCAGCAAGCTGTGTTAGATGATATCCCTGGGGGAAACTTCCACTTCTTCGTCACCCTCATCTTGAGTCTCAACCCTAAAAGCCCAAATAGTCAAACAGTGAACTAATATTGCTCTACACTAGTTCATTCGTCTGATCAAAGACATCTAAACTACTGATTATTGAATCAATCCTATTAGAATCAAACAGTATATACCAGTGTACGGTGGAAGGCTTGTGTGCTCTCCAATTTACTGAGCGCATACCTTTGCGCACCCTATTGAATACAATGGGAATGCCCTCAGCAAAACAAAGTTTCCATGACTTGTCCATCCTTCAAACTTTATGGGGAAGATCTCACATGGTAGAATGACGGAGTACGGTCTATGAAGAGAACTAACTAATGTATACTTCTGGTCTGGGGAAGGATCAAGTTGATGTATACAGAGCTGTGACCCGATTTCTTTCATATTTCCATCCAAAGATACCAAAATAAGCTGTGAGGTAGCATAATAATCAAATAAATCGTCATCGTACTCGTCCTTAAGTCCTGAAAGGATGCAACTTCAACATTCTTCTGCTCATTAGACTGAATTTTTGGGCTAGAGGGAACCAGAGGCCTGCTTGGTGGGTCTCCCCGCGATGAAGGGATGGTGCAGGCTAATAAAGAAGTGTTATCCACCTAAACAAAATTATCAAAAACAACATTTAACATCTGTTGAACGAAACAATGGTGTAGCTTTCCCTGTCTCTACATCAGCAACCCAGACTCTAAGCTGACAGCCGTTGCTACCATCCTCATCAACCCGTACACTAAAAGATAAATGCTTGCCATTAAGAGACCAAGATACGAAATTGACTTTGGAACCATCTGGGAAGCCATGCACTTCTTTCTCTCGACCTAGTGTACCATCAGGCATTAATTAATGTATACCGATACCGGTGTAGAATGGCATTCGGCTCTAGTGTTGCATTTCCATCTATGCTCATGCCGGCCAGTTTTTCTTCTGACTTTGCAAATTCTACTAGTGGAAGTAGAGCTCTCCACTTGAGAAGCATAATCTTGTCTCTCCGTGATGAAAATGACAATAACGTAGCGTTTGGTTCCTGTCCTCGTTAGTGGGGACAGATCACAAAACAAACAAATCATGTCATCTGAACCTGTTTGGTTGTTGTCCACCGCCTTTTTGTCTTCAATCCCCAGATGACAGAAACAATAATTTTTGTCTCTCCGAAAACCGTAGGACAAGGGACACTACGTCTCTGTCTACGATGCGTTAGGTCAGGCGTTGTCCAAAATAGCCCCATCCTCTCTCTCGCACACCATCTGTTGCTGTCGTATCTTTTGTTGAAGAAGTCGTACTCCGATCTCTCGGTCTCGGTTTCGGTGTCCATGTCATCGTCTGCGTCCAAGTGGTGACGTCCGTATGCGTCGTTTTGGCTTTGGCTTTGCACTTTTCGGTTAAAGAACTCCGAGTCTGGAGGTGATGGAGGGTAGAATTTTTCCCAGTTCCACACGGAAGACGCTTGTGAAGGCGTACTTGAATACGTTGAATTCGCTTGATAAGCTGTCGGATACTCAAAATTCGATCTCTGACTCATCGGAGACGACGAGAAGCTCGACTCCGACAGTATGTGAGGAAGCTTCGTCGGCTTACGTCGGCGAGTGAAGGCGGCATCGAGGACGGGAGGGAGCTTAGAGCTTGCTATCGACGGAGAATACGGCGGTGGTGGTGGCGACGGGTGGAGAGACGGCGACGGCGACGGAAACAGAGAGGGATTGACAGGGACGCGAGGGGGAATCGAATTAGAGGTGACGGAAGGGGCAGTGCTTGGGCTTGGATTGTCGAGGAAGACCGCTGGACTTTGCTCGGAGACTGAGAGAGGTTCACCAGCTGCAAAAGAGCAGAGAGTTGACCCGGTGATGCGGAGGGAGCGGCAGTAATCAGCGTGCGCGGCTGCGAGATGGTGGCGAGCGTAGACAGCTTCCTTGATGAGGCGTCACCGATCTTTGCACCGCCTCACCGTATCTTCATTGTCCAGCTTCAACAACGTACAACCCATGTCAAGACCGAACACGAAACAGAAGGAAAAATGGTTTGTTTCACTATGGTAAGTAAGCAATCGATGAAGAAGCTCAAGTTGTTATAGTTTGGTCTTTGTCTCGGACAATTAACATCCCATCTCTGCTTCAGTGTTTTGTTTCCATCTCCTGTCTGTCTTGTGCTACAAAGGACAGACCAATCCGATAAGGACAGTAGTCTTTATATTAATTAATGTAATAATGTTTGATTAGTGTGTAATTAGTGTATTGTTTTGGCTAATATAATGATAAGGTGGATCTTAGAAGAATATCAGGTGGACCCACTAATTTCTGGGAGGAAGTAAGTATCCCAAGGTTTTTGTAATTAAGCTACCAATCATTACAAATGCTCCCTTAAATACATGGAAATTAAGAAAAATCTTAAGTGCTACATAATGACGGGTACACTTTGTTGAGACTGATTCAAAATGAGTCTAGTCACATGGTGCATACGTTGATTACTAAATCCAAGCTTAATTCATATTAATTTGGTCAAGATTGTTATTTAATATTTTATTTTATTTGTTTAGACTATTGCAGCATGTTAGTGGCTTGTTTTTTGAGTATTTAGTTGATGTGTATATTCTATAAAAAGGCATGAGTTTAAGTGAATAACGTGGTTCAGCTTTTCTCTATTTCTTTCTTCTATGTGTTTTAGCTTTTTAACCAATATATTTTTGGTATCAAAGTCCTTATTTTTTGGGACCTATAAGAGAAACTTGCACCACAGCTGCAAGCTTTCTTTTTTTCAATGCTGAACTGAGAAAATAAAAGTATAGAGCAAGCAACATCAGTGCGTAGCAGCACAGAAGCATACTGAGGTAAAGAGCAGCAGTCTCTTCTTGTTAGGAATGTCAATGAGCCGGGCCAGGCTTCAGCCACTTTTGGCCCGATCCAACCCAACCGCAGGCTAAGGTGGCTCGTGGCTAACCCATGGTCTAACTGGCCATGGGCTGGCCAAGTCAACCTAGCCCACCATATATTTTTTAAAAGAAAAATGTCAAAAACGACGTTGATTTTTAAGTAATGGTAGTTGGCTAGTGGCCTGGTCAACCCAGGTTAAATTTGACATCCCTGCTTCTTGTGACAGTCATAAACCAACAACCAGAAACCAGACGGTCAGAGTTAAGATCTTCAAGCCATGCATACACCATTCATGGCAGTCAGTGGTACAACAACTTCTTCCCAACCGTTGATTTCTCTGTTTAAAGGGGAAAATTATGAATTTTGGAACACTAAGATGAGAACTTTGTTTATACCGCAAGAGCTATAGGATTTGGTGGAGTTTGGTATAAAGACCCGGATGATGAGCAGCGGCGTCGTGACAACAGAAAGTGAGACACAACAACTTTGTTCTTCCTTCAACACGTAGTCATTAATGAAATTTTTTCTGCATTTCATTTGCAACTTCTTCAAAGGCAACATGGCAAATTTTCAAAACAAAATTTCAAGGCTCCAAAAAAGCAATTACGGTTAAGCTTCAATCACTCCATAAGTTCTTTGAAACACTCTAAATCGGTCCTTTTGAATCAGTTCAAACTTATTTATTAGAGCTTCTGCTATTGTTTCTCAAATGAGATCATACGTTGAACAAATTTCTGACCAGACTATAGTCTAAAAAATGTTGCATAGTCTCACTCCTAAATTTGATCATATGGTTGTTGCTATGGAAGAGTCTAAAGATTTATCTATTTATTCTTTTGATGGTTTAGTGGGTTCTTTGCAAACTCATGAGGACATGATTAACAAAACTTTAGCATTGAATGAAGAAAAAGCCTTTAAGTGATAGTTGAGTCCTCTAACAGAGGTGGTCATGGTGGCTACCATGGTCATGGTCATGGATGTGGTAGAGGTCGTGGAGGACGGTCAAGTGACCAATAAAGGCAATACAAAAATGATGAACAAATGCAAAGTAATCAAACTCCCATTAAGTGTTATCACTGTGGCAAACTAGGTCACAAAGAAGTTGATTGTTAGGCTAAGCAGAAGAAAATGCTAATAATGAAGAAAAGCATGGCAATTTTGTGGAAGAAGAAGAGGAAAGTATGTTATTTATGGCTCATTCTTATAAAAATTCCTCCTATTAAGTGCTACCACTATGACAAACGAGGTCAAAAGAAGTTGATTGTTAGGCTAAGCAAAAGAAAAATGCTAGTAATGAAGAAAAGCATGCCAATTTTATGGAAGAAGAAGAGGAAAGTATGTTATTTTTAGCCCATTCTTATAAAAATTCTATTGATGATATTTGGTTTGTGGAAAGTGATTATTCTAATCATATGACAGGAGGAAAACCGTCATTTAAAGAGCTTGATGACACAAAAAAGTCAACAATATAGCTGGATGACAACAATGTGTATCATGTTGAAGGGAGAGGTATAGTTGCCACTAAGACAAATGGTAATACTAAACTTTTTTCTGATGTACAGTTTGTACCTGCTTTAACTTATAATTTATTGAGCATTGGACAAATTGATGGATAGTGGTTATAGAATTTTGTTTGATGATGGTACATGTACAATTGTTGATAAAAATTATGGTCATATCATTGTTATTGTTCAAAAGATGAGTAACAATATGTTCCCACTTGATGTTTCTCAATTGCATAATTCCGCCTTTGTTGTTAGTAAAATTGATGAGTTAAAATTATGGTATTTGCATTATGGGCATTTAAATGAATGTGGATTGAAGTTGTTGAGTCAAAAGAATATGGTTATTGGGTTGCCTATAATTGAATCTTTTCAATTTTGTTAAGGATGTGTTTTAGGTAAGCAAAGCAAAAAGTCCTTTCTGATTGGAAAATATATTAAAGCAAATTTTTGTCTTTAGTTAATGCATACTGATTTGTGGACCTATGAATATAAAATCTTTTGGTAGAAATCAGTATTGCTTGTTGATTGCCGATGATTACAACTGTATGAATTGGCTTTATTTTTTAAAGACAAAATCTGAAACTCTTGCCCACTTTAAGAAGTTTAAGGCCTTGGTAGAAAATGAAATTGGCAGCAATATCAAATGCCTTCGAACTAAAAGAGAAGGTAAGTTTATATCTACTAAATTTAATGAATTCTATAAAGAATGTGGTATTTGCGGGGAGCTTACTACACCATACACACTAGAGTAAACTGGTGTTGTTGAGATGAAGAATCGAACAATGGTGGAGATGGCTAGAATTTTGATAAAAGCCAAAGGCCTTTAAAATTCTTTTTGGGCTGAAGCAGTTGCAATGACTGTATATCTTTTAAATATTTCTCCTATAAAGGTTGTTATAAATAAAACACCATATGAAGTATGGAAAGGTATGAAGCCTCATGTCTGTGACTTAAAAGTTTTTTTATGTATAGCCTATGCTTTAGTTAAGTATCAAGTCCGCAATAAACTTGATGAAAAGTTTGAAAAGTGAATTTTTATTGGTTATTGTCCTTAATCTAAAGCATAGAGGTTGTATAATATTTTAAGTGGCAAAATTATTATTAGTAGAAATATGGAATTCAATGAAGACGGAACATGAAATTGGGAAATTGCCCAAGTTAATGAACAGGTTTCAATCCCAATCAATAACGTGGGTGATAATCAGCCTTTACAACCAAAAAAATCATCACCATCTCCTATAATTAGTAACTCCTCATCTCTTAAAAACACAAATTCCTCTTCATCCAATGAAACTTCTACAAGGAAATTTAAATCCTTGAAGGAAATTTAATCTAATGCTTTTGATTTGTATGTTACAAATCCATTGTGTTATAAGGAGGCAGTGAAAAAAGAATGGTGCAAAGTCATGGATGAAGAGATGATAGCTATTCTGAAAAATCAAACATGGGAATTGATAGATTTGCTTGAAGGAAAACAAGTAATTAGGCTTAAATGGGTATTCAGAACTAAGTATCATGTTGATGGAAGTATACAAAGCATAAGGCACGACTTATAGTAAAATTGTGCTCAACAAAGAAGCATTGATTTTGAAGAAACCTTCTTACTAGTTGTTAGTCTTAAAACTATAAGAATTTTGCTTGTTGTAACCGCTCATTTATCTCTTCCTGTTTCCTAATTTGATGTGAAGTCTGCTTTTGTAAATGGAGAATTAGAAGAGGAAGTTTATATTTGTAAATGGAGAATTAGAAGAAGAAGTTTATATTTCTCAACCTGAAGTCTTTGTTTTGAAAGGTGATGAAAATAAATTCTTTAAGTTGACGAAATCTCTTTATGGATTTAAGCAAGCTCCACGAGCATAGTATAGCAAGATTAATAACTATTTTGTTGATTATGGATTTAAAAGAAGTGACAGTGAGCTTACTTTATATTTGAAAAGGGAAGGGGGAAAAGATTCTCTGGTTATTTGCCTTTATGTTGATGACATGATTTATTTTGGGTCATGTGAATCTTTGGCGAAGAATTTTAAGTCTTTAATGATGAAAAAATTTGAGATGAGAGACTTAGGTTTATTGCACACTTTCTTGGGCTTAAGGTGAAACAAAATGCATATGGAATTTTCATTTTTCAATAAAATTATGCTGAAAATTTCAAAAGGTTTAATATGTTGAATTGCAACAAGGTCTCCACACCATTGAATTCAAATGAGAAATTACAATCAAAAGATGGCATGGAAAAGACTTATCCAACGAATTTTCAAAAATTGATTAGTGGATTGAATTATTTGACTCACACACGTTTTGACACTGAATTTTCTATTAATGTTTTATTCAGATTCATGCATAATCTTATGCAACATCATTTTGGGGCAGCTAAGAGAGTCTTGAGATATGTTACTGGAACATCTAACTTTGGGATTAAAGTATTAAGTTTCAAATTGTTTGGTTAAACTAATAGTGATTAGGCAGGTTCTTTGGATGATAAAAGAAGCACTTCAGGCTATATTTTTAGCTTGGGGTCAGAATCTATCTCATGGAGTTCAAGGAAGCAAGAAATTGTTGCATTATCATCTTCAGAGGTTGAATATATTGCTACAACTGTTGTTGCATGTCAAGCAATATGGTTAAGAAGAATACTTGCTGATTTGGGCCAAGAACAATCTACTACAACTGAAATTATGTATGATAACAAATCTACAATTGTAATGACAAAAAATCTAACCTTTTATAACTGAACAAAACTTATTGATATCTGACATCATTTCATTCTCAAGATGGTAGCAAGTGAAGAAATCAAGTTAGAGTTCTGCAATACAAATGATCAAGTTATTGACTCTTTTACTAAGTCTTTATCTTAGGTCCACACAAATCAGCATACATTAATTGAAGACAAATGATCAAGTTATTGACTCATTTACTAAGTCTTTATCTTAGGTCCACACAAATCAGCATACATTAATTAAAGACACTTGATTTGCACTAGTAGATTTTGCACCAAAAAAGACTTTCTATTTTGCTTACCTAAAACACATCCTTCACAAAACTGAAAAGATTTAATTATAGGCAACCCAATAACAATATTCTTTTGACTTAACAACTTCAATCTACTTTCATTCAAATACCCATAAAACAAAATCCATAATTTTGACTCATTAATTTTACTAACAACAAACGCAGAATTATGCAAGTGAGAAACATCAAGTGGGAACATGTTGTTACTCATCTTTTGAACAATGGCAATGATATAACAAAACTTTTATCAACAATTGTGCATGCACCATCATCAAACACAATTATACAACCATTATCCATCAATTTTTTGATGCTCAATAAATTATAAGTCAAAGCAGGAACAAACTATACATTAGACAATTGTTTAATAATATCATTTGTCTTAGTGGCAACTATACCTCAACATGATACACATTGTTGTCACCCAACCACACTATTGACTTTTTGTGTCATTAAAAACTCTCTAAATGATAGTTTGTCTCCTGTCATGTGAATAAAACAACCACTGTTTACAAACCAAATATCATCAGTAGAATTTTTATGAAAATGGGCCATAAATATCATACTTTCCTCTTCTTCTTCCACAACATTGGCATGCTTTTCTTCATTACCAACATTTTTCTTCTACTTAGCCCCCAACAATCAGCTTCTTTGTGACTTAGTTTTCCACAACGATAACACTTAATAGGAGTTCGATTACTTTGCCTTTGTTCATCATTTTTGTATCGCCTTTGTTCGTCACTAGACTGTCCTTTACGACCTCTACCACGTCCATGACCACGACCAGGGTAGCCACCACGACCACCTCTGTTAGAGGACTCACCTCTCACCTGAAAGGCTTTTTCTTCATTAAATGCTAAAGTTTTGTTAATCCTGCTTGCAAATAACCCATTAAATCATCAAAAGAATGTGGAGATAAATCTTTAGACTCTTCTATGGCAACAACCATATGATTAAATTTAGCAGTGAGACTATGCAATATTTTTGAGACTATAGTCCGATAGAAATTTGTTCACCATATGACCTGATTTGAGGAACAATAGCAGATAGATAAGTTTGAACTGATTTTGAAGGACCCATTTGGAGTGTTTCAAAGGACTTATGGAGTGACTGAAGCTTTACCGTAATTACTTTTTTAGAGCCTTGGAACTCTATTTGTGAAATTTGTCATGTTGCCTTTGAAGTAGTTGCAAATGAAATGCGGGAAAAAACCTCATCAATGACTACCTGGTGAAGGAAGAACAAAGCTTTTGCGTCCCACTTTCGGTTGTCATGAAGTCGCTGCTCATCATTCAGGTCTTTATTCCCAAACTCCAAATCCCATAGCTCTTGGGATATAAACAAAGTTATCATCTTAATGTTTCAAAATTCATAATTTCGCACTTGGACCAGAGGAATCAGCTGTTGGGAAGAAGTTGTTGTACCATTGACCACCATGAATGACATATGCATGGCTTGAAGATCTCAGCTCTGTACCTCTGGTTTCTGGTTGCTGGTTTATAACCGTCATAAGAAGAGACTGTTAATCTTTGCCTCAGTATGCTTCTATGCTGCTACACACTGATTATGCTACTCCGCACCTCTATTTTCTTAGTGAAGCATTGGAAGAAGAAAGTTTGCAGCTACGGTGTAAATTTCTCTCACGGGCCTTAGAAAATAGCTTTAATACTAAAAGTATGTTGGTTAAAAAGTTAAAACGCACGGAAGACCAAAATAGAGAAAAGTTGAACCACGTTATTCACTTAAACTTGTGACTTTTCATAAAGTTTACACATCAACCTAATACCTGAAAAACAAGCCACTAATGTACTCCAACAAACTAAACAAATAAAATAAAATATTAAATAACAATTTTGCTCAAATCAATAGGAAGTATGTTTGGACACCTTAAACAAAAAAATTTTAAAATTTTCTTTTAATTCAAAATTCTCTAATCAAATAAAAATTATAATGAAATAATGATTATGATTACATTTTTTCACTTTTTTTAAGAAATTGTATAAGCCCTTTTAATTAAAATAAATGAACGAAAGGAATAACCTATTCGTCTCAGCTTATTCATATAAAATAATCAAACTTATTTCACTACCATAAATAACACAACAGAACATTAACTCGACATTTATTTCATTATTATAACACAACACAAAGACAAGTTTTACCTATCACCTTAGGAGATAATAAGAACAAACAAAAATATTAGAGATGTATATTTCTAATTTATTTTTAATTAAAGTTAATTCATACTATTTACTTTACGTACGCGGTACGCGAGACGGCGAGAGAAAAGGAAAATCACCTAGGCCGTTAGAATATCTGCGACGTGGAAGAGTACGATTCGTTCTCGGCCGATAAGAAATATGTGTCCATTAATCGACGCGAGGGCCAATTATATACGCTGCTCGTCACCTTCTCTACAAATTCTATCGCAACAACAAACTCCATCAGTGTATTGAAAATGGCGACAATATCTAGTCTTAACCTCACTACGCCTAGATTCTCATCCAAAGCAGCAGAGATACCAAAGGCTCAACAACTCGTTAGACTAAACAACCCTTGGGGGAGGACTCGTTGCGTGGTGGGACCAGTGAGAGCAGCGCCGGAGGGGCTGTCGAACAGAGTGGAAAAGAGCATAAAAGAAGCGGAGGAGGCGTGTGCAGAGAATCCGGTGAGCGGGGAGTGCGTAGCTGCGTGGGACGAGGTGGAGGAGCTGAGCGCGGCAGCCAGCCACGAGCGGGACAAGAAGAAAGGGTCTGACCCTTTGGAGGACTACTGCAAGGACAATCCGGAGACAGATGAGTGTCGTACTTACGACAATTAGAGGTGTTTATGGTTTACTTATTTATGTAATAATAAATTAATTAATCAGTCAAGTATTTAGAGGAAATTATACATCATTTGTATGTGTTAGATGGCGATGGAATCAAATACTGGAGATGTTGTATAATGTTTAACAAATATACCACCATGCCGTCTTTTAATTAGTTCATGTAGTTTAGCTTCTTGTGTTCGTAATTTATAATGTTTATGGCATAGCAGTATGGGTCCCTGAATGAATGATTATATAAATCAAACTGTGCGATGTTCCAACTTGGCCATGTAGGTCATCATAAAACATTAGCAACCTTAAAGAAAAGGGTTTAGTCGAAGGAAGGAAATAGATGGCTGGATAGTGGATATAATCTTCTCAGTTAGGGGAAAATATAAAACCAAAGCCAAAGTAGGAGATTGGTTCATTAGTCGAACTCACCCTGCAGGTACCTTACTCATCCCTGAGTCTCTATATCTGTTAATAAAACTTTGAAGGCCACGATATAATTATACCACCCAAGTAACTTAAACTAGGGCGACAGGCAACGGGCAAAGGGTGATTCGCAACGGATGATGAGCTATATGTGATTTGCGACTAATATTTCGCGACGGGCGAAGGGGGTGGGGCGTGTGAATAGTGACCACAAGCACACGACAGTGTTGGGTTAGAGGCAATGGATCATGCGAGAAAATCAATGGGTAAGGGCGAAAGGGGGTGAAGCGAAGTGGGAGAAACATGGTCTGAGAGGGTTGAGGCAGCTGTTTTGTTCGAGCCCAGATGGAATAGAGTTCCCCCTCTAATTAGGGTGTGCGATTGGCGATGTCTAGTGAGCAGTTACCGAAATCGACTGATCACATGGTCCCTTGGAAGCTAACAAGATGATCGACAGGGAACTCAGTCCACTGCTCCATATTTAGAAGAATTCCTGACGATTGAAACAACTATTGAATTGGTGAAATCTGGGGCGAGTTCGTCCAGTAAAAGTGCAAAACCTAGTAAGAAAAAAGGGCTAGAAATTCTAAGATCTGGAGTAATATCGTAATGAATGCACCCATTATCACCATTCCGGTGCGCTTCTAGTCGACAGTGGTGGATGAAGCAGTTACATTGCCTCTAAGGACTTTGCAAGCGGGAGTGTCGAAATGGGCTTCGACACTAGTGGGTTATTTTTTAAGAGAAAGGCCCTCATGCCCGTAAATGTTGAGTTGGACCAAGTGAGGAAAGAAAGGACCTGATAGAATTCTCTTGACGGAAGAAGAAACCCTCCTTTTTAGATTTACTAAGGAGGAGGAACCACTTCAGATTCTAGAATAGGAGCCGTAACACGTGGGATGTAGTGTGATGTAGCCTATGTTAATTCAGAGGTGGAGATTGAGGATAGCCTATGTTAATTAAGAATGGAAAGAATTTGTTTTGTGAGAATATGTATTAAGGTTAATATTAAGGATGAGTTACCAGAGGTTATATTAACAAAGGATAATCTATTAAGGCTAAGGCCATCTCCAACCAAAGCACCAAAACACCAAATTTGGTGTTTTAGTACAATAAATCTACTGCAAAGAAGACACCAAATCTTCACAGTAAAATGGTGCAATGAATAGTAACACACTAAATTTGGTGTGTTATTATTCATTACACCAAAAGTACAAAAAGACAACTTTATTCAATTACTTTTTAACGTATTCCTTTTATGTCTTTTTTACAAAATGATTTATTTACATAATTTACTAAGTAATTAAATTTAAAATATATATTACTTTACACAAAATATATCATTACAAAGA